>JAPDVR010000007.1:26149317-26441817 GCA_026230005.1 Gila orcuttii | reverse complement strand
CTCTCATTTCATGCATGAAAGAGAGACATTAATCCTTCCATTCACTTCTCTAGGATTACACAAAACTTTCCTTTAACGATTAAACCCTAAAAAAAACAGGCGTACTTCATCCTTCTTATGTGCCACCATAACGGATCGATTTCCTGAAAAAAAATAAAAAATAAAAATAAAGTCACTTTTAAAACACTGAATGTGTGAAGAACTTCAGCGGTCAATATGAGACATCATTATTCCTCTTAAACTCGGTCATTCACTTTCAAACATGCAGTTAAGCAATAACAACCCAGAGGCAGATTTGTTATCTATGTATTTCCCCCCTGCTGTAACTGCATCCATTTCAAGAGGCTAAGAATGTGATATGGGTGATGTTCTTGATCATATGAGGCATAGATGGAGGATATTCCCAAAAGTGAGTCTCCAGCCCTCCGCCTCCAACCTTTAACACCAGGCTTCTTGAGTCATTAAAGCAAAGAGGCTGGTGAGGAGGGACTCTAGGCATGTTCTTGGCAATCAAATTGCTATTGCAAAACACTGCAGGCGACCACGTGACCCAGACTTCAGTGAGTTTGAAGATAACCGTTGCGTGCACGAGGTGGAGGACCCCTGAGCGTAATTTAAACTGTAGACAGAACCGGAAACTTCCATTCATCTACACTGCAGTCTCTACACCATGGCATGCGGTTTTGAGAAAGAGGTATTTGGTCTATTCTTGACACTGACATCAGGCATCCAAAATATTGAAGAGATTTATTGACCCCTTGAAATGAGTGCATTAGCATTTCAACAGGCTCCAGCAATGCAGAGAAATATCAAGAAAGAAAGACAGACTACCTGCAATAAATAAATTGAGCACTACCATTCAATATTTTGGGGTCAGTAAGATTTTTTTAATGTCTGTTATGCTCACTAAGGCTGCATTTATTTGATCACAAATATTGTGTGTAAAAAGTGTATTTTAATGTTTTAAAGTGTAAATGATTCCTGTGATGGCAAAGCTGATTTTTTACTCAAGTCTTTAGTCACATGATCCTCCAGAAATCATTGTAACATGCTGATTTGGTGCTCAAGAAACATTTCTTATTATCAATATTTTTTTTGTGGAAACGGCGATACATACATGTATATATATATATATATATATATATATATATATATATATATATATATATATATTACCCTATATATTAGGGTAATTTGATGGATTCTTTGATGAATAGAAAGTCTTTACTGCCAACTTTTGATCAACTAAGTGTATCCTTGCTAAATAAATATTAATTTCTTTAAAAAAAAACACCAAGTACATGGCTGATTCTACAATTAAGAAAACTTTTCTGAATAAAAATAGGTAGTTTTATAATAACTTGAAACATTTGGTCTTTTAAATGAGCTTTTCCATTTTTTAATAGTAATAATTGTAAATGAAATGTAACATTTATCTGATTGTGCTTATTTTTTACTTTTTAAATACCAATATTTCATTTGTGTTCACTAGAAACAAATCATTTATTTGAAAGTTTATAATTTTAAATCTAATATACTGCCATTGAACTTGTGTTTGCAAATCTGAGACTTTTTCAATAGAAGTCATTAGCATTATAAAAATCCACATCACACATAACACCAAATTTTACTTGAAGGTAGATTTTTACTCAAGGACATGTGATAAATTAAATATAGTTTGAGGAAGCGTCATTTTTCAATATTTAAAGTTGTTAAAACTGCCCCTTACTGAAGAATCACCCATTATAAAAATGTCCAATGAATCATAAAGCATAATTATTTCTGCTGTTAATGCATATCATATACTGTAATGCCCATGCTGGTCCAGAAGCTGGTTGACCAAGGCAGTCATGGTGTTTCAAATCAAACAAAATAGGTATATTACGGTGAGCAGCTATGTCGGCCTTTTCAGCAGGAATGTCATATTCCCATAAAGTTAGAGATAATTTACACTACAAAACTTTGTACACCAAAACATTCAGTGGTATAAATGGCGATGAGTGACAGTAAGTTCACAAAAAAGCTCCAGAGAAAGAAAATAGCAGGAATTATACTGCAAAAAATGACAGTTCAAGAGTCAGAAATAAAAACCAAGCAGTATTCATTTTAACCAACTGCACAGCGCTGTTATTCTCGTCTTCTGAATAATGCACAAACTGTAATTCCATAACAGGTGCTTGGCAATTTGATCACCCAATAAGTTAAATTGCAGAAAGAATAATGCCAGAACTCCAAATAACATCACTGACTTACGGGTCATATTGCAGGCATCAAATGATTCCAGCTTCCCACCTCCCTAAATCAATCCACTTTCCCTCTGTTATAATATATCAGGAATAATTGTGAAAGTTTGAAAGGAACACTTTGCCCCAGGAGGGCTGGATGAAAATGTGCATGCAGATTGCAGAAATTAACCTTAACAGCCCACACGGAGAGCAAAAAGCACTGGAAGGCCCACATCTTCCTGGCTGAATTCTCTTTGGCTCACTTGCATTTAAGAGGAAAAAAGAATAAATAAATAAAATAGTGCAGCTTGTGAGCACCCCTTAATCTGTGTACCATTTCATGCTACGCTGTTCACAACGTACAAAACCCTCCACACAGAAATGAAAGAGAGTAGGAGGGAAGGAGATCAAGAGAACAACCCCTTGATTTGCCTGCAAGCACAGACACAAAACTATTTTGTGGACTATGTTAAAAAAAAACGAAAAAAAAAACAACAACTTTGATTTAATCCCGCATTCAATTTTGAACAGAGCTGAAACGAAGTCATAATTGGAAGCGATAACGAGAGTAACATGAGACCTGTTCTCAGATCAGTTCTCAGTGAACACCTGATGGATGAACGTTGGACAGATTCATCATTCATTTTTCAGACAGAGTCAAGGACAAACCCATTCATGTAATAGCTTACAGGGGTAAAATTAGTCTTTTTATAGTCTAAGAGAGCTGAAATTAATTACCAAAAATATGATACAAGCTCTTTAAATCATTCAAACTCTGAATCAAAATTTGTGCATCATTAGCAGTACCAACAGGGGCGTGGCTAAAAAGGAGTCCACACAGATGATGACTACAATTCATTTTAGCTTAGATTAGAAATTCTATTGGAAGCAGGCTTCAGCGTAACACATGCTCAGACCAATTTCAGTCAAATGAGGCAGTCTGTGCGGATGTTTTAAAAACTATCAGCATAAATGTATACCTCTTCTTGTAGAACGAAAACTTACCTTAAAACACATAAAAACAAACATGTAAAATGGGGACACCCCTTTTTGTCACGACTAATTTTGCCCTTTCCACAGTTATTCTTCTGTTGAAAATGGGAAAAAAATAATTTGAGGCAGGGATGTATCTACAAAGGAATTGTCGAGTAGGAGTTTTCATTTCATTAGTGTGTGTTAGCCTGATGAGTTGCGACGTCAGCGCTGAAATGTGAAGTTCTGTGGTTGACATTAGTGGTGGACCCTGATATACAGCATTGTTTCCTCCTGCACAGCTCTCACACGCAGTTCACTCTCAATTTCAATGATGATATCAAAAAATTAAATGCATTCAAAGGCTCCCATATAAAACTACTGCCATACAGCTGCAAATGCATTCTATTAAAAACAATTATACTGTACAATCTTCATTCTTGAGTGTGATGAGGGCCACAAAGAAAAATGTATGGAAAAAAAAAAAAACATTGTGTGTACTGTATGTGTCAGTGCTTTGTAACCAACTCAACACTGTTTTTGAAAACAAAGTAGTATTTTGCACATTTAAAATCACGTTTTCCTCATATTTACTTTTGTGCATAACACATATCCAAATGGCCAACCATAGAGTCCTGCAAGGATGACACATTTTTTAGGCCAACCCAGGAGTTAGCATCACCCTGGATCCCTCAGAAAATAAGCTCTGTGACGGATAAAAGTATATGATTCTTACAGGTTTTGTTCATCCAAATAATCTTTACAAATGAAGACAACTTTTATGAATTTTGGAGTCTGGCAAAATAAGTCAAAATGAGCGAATATTAAACAAATTTGTTATCGTTATTTTTACATTTTCGGTTAAAAAAAACTTAATTTGTTGGAATGACTGAGAATGACAGTCATTGACAAAATGAGAATGACAAAAATCCATTTGTTGGAATAACCTGTTTGAAGTCAATAGAGTCAGCAAAGTAAATTTTGAGAAAAATATAGTTGAATTTTTCTGAAGGTTCCACAAACAAAACCACCTAGCACATGCACACAATTCAAAACCCATATCTACTGTATAGGAAAATATGTTGAACTTTTTTCCCCACATGAGACCACGATGCGCGGGGTGTTTTGACCATTTCTTGCTATTTTATATTTGTTTTAAAAATAAGAACTAAGATGCAAATAAACAGTAGAACAAATATAATTTAAGAAAGCAACTAATTAAATTAACAGTGCTTTACTTTTTTTATTTGACATCTAAACAGAAGCATTCAATTAAAAAAATCCCTGCATAGTGTATTTGTTACAAATAAATTGATTATTATTAAAACTACAAACGTAGTACAAATCAAGAGCATTGAATGATTCCCTCTTTTCTTTAATTGATTATATGATTAACATTAATAAGACAGACAGCCTACATATTAATACCTACGGATCTAATATAATGTTACACATCAGATGTCTTTTCCCAACAGCATTCCCCAACATTCTTTACGAATAAAGACAACTTTAATGAATTGTGGAGCCTAAATAATCATCACAAGTAATAAGTAAAGAACAAACTACACCACGGTTGCATGACTTCAAAGTCACGAAAAATATTTAAACTCTTTTCAAACTTCTGATTGAACTATTTAATCAATTTAAAAAACACAAGTTTGAAAGTTTGAGTTAGAAAAGTTTGCAATAGTGCGAGTATAAACACAACGAGACTAGTGAGTAGATGAGTTGTCCTGTTTGCCGTGATGGCGTTTAATGTCCCAGACAACCTAGTAGCCCCATTTAGCCACTTGTTGCCACTGTAAGCTTTAAAAAAATCATGAGTGGGGTATCACAGACCTTATTTCAAGCATTACAAAAAAAAACATTACACACACACACAAAAAAAACATTGACTTTGGCATGATGAAACCAAAAGTCTAAAAATGCTAACTAATTTCTGGGATTTAGGACTTATTCCTACAGCGATCTGATTTTCCAAATGACCCATCTTTGGACAAACAGGTAGTCTGGCCCACCACGCCATTGGTTGAGCCAGAAATTGGCATGTGGCACTGCTCAGATAAACAGAAAAACTGAAAGCCTAACAGAGTTTTTTTTTTTTTTTTTTTTTTTTACTGCTGTCTTCACACATTAAGTAGGAAGTGCTTTAAAATAAAATGAATTACCTTACCTTTAAAGATTATGCGGTTTAGAATTAAGTGACAAGAACTGACTACACTGTTAAAAATGAACAATTTTCTTTTCTGTTCCAGCTCAGTCACTCACACCACTTAGTATTCATTGACACATCAAGAAAACATAAATATTAATGCTGAAAGGTCCATGTAAACACTGAATCCTCATTATCAACAGAGGTGTGTACAAACAGTGGCTGTTTATGCAGTGCAGTACCAGAGAGAATCATGGATCTAGAGCGGGAATGAGGAACGGATAACCCAACTGTCAGATCTCCGTATGGGGCAGACTTTACCCTGCATCCTATCTGTCGCATTATATTAATATTTATATCAGCAACAACTAATGACACTCATAAAGGAATGCTGTACATGACTGGGAGAGTGTAATGCAAATGAATAATGTAAACAAATACAAAAAGAGAAAATAATGTTGTGACATCATACAGGAGAGAAATGTCAAATGTGATCATCACCCATAACAGACTGATGATTGAATGTTACACCTAGAGATATCACAAACTATGACCTTTAGAGAATGGGAATAAAAAATATCCCTGGAGGACATCCGATTGGTGGAACGTGTCACCTCACACAACCTTTTTCTGAGTAAACACAAGACAAAGGTCAGGGAGACAGAGGACAGCTGTCATTTTAATACAAACAACAACCTATGCTTGAAATGAAAAGTGACACATGCCAGTTTTCTCATTTCTTAATGTGATGTGATGCCACAGCCCACAGATGAAAATGTATATATAAATATACAGTCATGTGAATAAGAAAGAACACCCTATTGAATTCTCTGTTTTTACGTATCAGGAAGGACATAATAAAAGATCCTCTGGTCTTTGGCAGGTCTTAAAATTAGGTAAAAACAACATCAGAAGGACAACAACACATGACATATTACACCGTGTCACTATTTATTTAACAAAAACTAGGCCAAAATGGAGAAGCCATGTGTGACAAACTAAGTACACCCTTACTGCTTCCATAGGAATTAAGAGGGTAAGTAGCAGTCAGGCGCTGCTAATCAAATGTCTTTGCTTTTATAGAGGTGATCACGCTTGCTGATGATCAATTAATCAGAAGTGTTGGCAGTTTGCTGGTCTGGAGCATTTAGGTGTGTGTTAACACAATGCCAAGGACGAAAGACATCAGCAATGATCTTATTGGGTACGTTTAAACGACAACGATATGCTTAAAACGGGGCCGTTTTTTCTTTGAGTTTTCCACGTACAGACGACACAATTGTCAAGACGATCCCCATTCACACAGATCCGCGAAAACGACTAAAATGCTGTATTCTGCTCCAGGTCATTAGATGGTGATGAAACACCATAGATTGAACACGTTTGCTGTTTACACGGAGACCATTTTCAAAAACTTGTACTTTGAAACCCGTTTTAAAAATGCTGTTGTCGTGTAAATGAACGGACAAAACGCATATAAAGTTTTATGTTTTTAGCAAGAAAACGTTGTCATGTAAACAAGCAATTGTTGCTGCCATCAATCTGAGAAGGATTTTATGGCCATTTCTATTTCTATTCCTATATTTCCAACAATTTGAAGTCCATCTTTCAACAGTAAGGAAGATTATTCACAAGTGGAAAGATTCAAGACAGTTGCCAATCTTCCCAGGAGTGGACGTCCCAGCAAATTCACCCCAAGTTCAGACCGTGGAATGCTCAGAGAAATTGCAAAAAACCCCAAGAGCTACACCTCAGACTCTACAGGCCTCAGTTAACATGTTAAATGTATACATTCATGACAGTACAATTAGAAAAAGACTGAACAAGTATGGTTTGTTTGAAAGGGTTGCCAGGAGAAAGCCTCTTCTCTCTAAAAATAACATGGCAGCACGACTTAGGTTTGCAAAGTTGCATCTGAACAAACCTAAAGACTTTTGTTCAGACCAAAGTGGAGATGTTTGGACATAATGCACAGCGCCACGTTTGACAAAAAAAACAAACACAGCATATCAGCACAAACACCTCATACCAGCGGTGGTGGAGGGGTGATGATTTGAGCTTGTTTTGCCGCAAAACGACCTGGGCACCTTGCAGTCTTTGAGTCAACCATGAACTTCTCTCCCAAAGTATTCTAGAGTCAAACATGAGGCCATCTGACCGACTGCTAAAAATTGGGCCATGCAACAGGACAATAATCACAAGAACACCAGCAAATCTATAACAGAATGGCTGAAAAAGAAAATAATCAATGTGTTGCACTGGCTCAGTCAAAGTCCAGACCTCAACCCGATTGAAATACTGTGGTGGAACCTTACGAGAGCTGTGGATAAACACATGCCTGCAAACCTCAATGAACTAAAGCAATGTTGTAAAGAAAGGTGGGCAAAATTCCTTCACAACCATGTGAGAGACTGATAAATACATATAGAAAACGATTACTTTAAGTTATTGCTGCTAAAGTTGGTTATACAAGCAATGGAATTATAATGTGTACTAGTTTGTCACACATAGCTTCTCCATTTTGGCTTTATTTAAAAATAATACTAATAATGACACAGTGTAATATGGCAAGTGTTCTTGTTCATCTGATGTTGTATTTACGTCATTTCAAGACCTGCTAAATAACAGTACTGTCTATAAAATAGTGAGTATTCAGCAAATGGTACTTTCTTTAATTCTTGTAAACAAAGGCACAGCCTCTCAATCTGTCATTTCTTTAACCATTAATCGCTTTAGGGTTCAAAGCCAGAACCAAGACTCCACCTGTCAGTAAGAGATGATTTTGAGAATTGATCAGAATTAGTTTCCCTCAGTCCAGATATTGACAGCACTGACACGCAGGCAGAAGGTCATTTACCAGATTAGTGTCACCTGCATTGATCAGACACACCGATAACTGGCACTTTGACTGATCACACAGTCAAAAAGAAAACAGATAGCCTATGATTTCCCACCCTCTCCTCTGATTTAAAACAGCAGCACAAGCTCCATCTGGAGTTATCCAGCCTTGACATCTCATATGGACTTAAAGACACTTATAATCTTTCCAATCATAATTCTGCCTTTAAGGTAAGGTTAAGTCATTCAATGATTTTAAGTACAAAGCTCAGTAGTAAAGGTTCATAAGGCTAACTCAAACGCTTAGAGACAGCTTTCTGAAAGACTTGACGACACTCTACAGTAGCACGGGAGCAGCTCTTGTACTGCCTAAAGGCTGTCTGAGGTCCACGACGTGAAACAACACTGGAACAGTTGGGCGGCTGTCGGCCTCATTCTAACATAATAAAGACACTGATGAAAACCCATCTGTGTCCCACACATGCCTCACTGGGAGCTCATGCCATACACAAATGACTAGCAAAACCACTTCTTGACCAAACCATGTGAAAAACCTAAACCATAATAAGAAATACAATGATACTCAACAGCTGTAAGCATGTAAAGAAGCATTTTGTTAAACAACCACTTCATAATAAGTAAAATAAATAAATAAATAAACCCTCATTGTTTGTCCTTAAAACAAAATTATAATTTTTTTCTTGCATTTATTTTTTAAAGTAAAACTTTTTACTTAAGTAAAATATATATAATGATCATATATATGTATGTATGTGTGTGTGTGTGTGTGTGTGTGTGTGTGTGTGTGTGTGTGTGTGTGTGTGTGTGTGTGTGTGTGTGTGTGTGTGTGTGTGTGTGTGTGTGTGTGTGTGTGCTGCATTCATGTCATATTGTAAACACTTTAAATATAGCTCCGTATGCTTTCAAATCGCTCTTGTGGTAATTTGATGTCATACACCGAAAGATACTTTGATGTCAATCTGCAGTGATCAGGTGGTACTGCAACCATGTGGTACAATTCGTAGTTCTCAGGAAATTATGCTTTTACTCATATTAATTACAAGTTCAACAATCACGTAGAGGCTTTTTACATTCAGAATCATTACGGTAATTATGACATGGCGTGAACGCACCTACACACTGTATACACCCACTTGCCACTTTATTATGTACACCTGTTCAACTGCTCGTTAAAGCAAATATCTAATCAGCCAAGTATATGGAAGCAACTCAATGCATTTATATATTTATGCATGTAGACATGCGCTGCATCCGAAATCGAATACTTTTATACAATAGATGTGAAATGTATGTGAAAAACATTACGCTAACAGAGTAGTTTGTCTGAATACATAGTATTCGAAAAACAGTAGGCAAAAAGTCCCTGGATGACTTCCGGCGAGATTCTGAAGTGTGCATTTGATGGACACTTTACTATCCCATGAGGCCACGGGAGATAATTTATGAATGGAGGTGAAGGGACGCAACTGACGCTGGTAGATCACATGATAATGACAACATGGCACAGTGCCGGCCCGAGACTTTTGGGGGCCCTAAGCAGAATTTAATTTGGGGCCCCCTCCCACTACGCGGAGTCACCTGTGCTTGACGATTATTGACACAAATATTACGCAATAATGATACATTATAAATTAATACAGTGAGGTTATGTATTAATACAAAATAAATACTTAATAAAAAATAGATAGCCTACTTAAATAAAAAAGTTTTTAACTTTTACTTTACTCTTTTACTAACCCTCTGAAACTTCTTAAAACAAACTGTCTCAAAACATATCAAATAAATTATTTGCTAAAATAATGACAAAACTGAGAAATCAGAAACATAATAAGAGCAAGGGTTCAACAATGACAATTATTGTTGAAAACTGTAAAAATAGTAGTATTTCTCAACTGCCTCAATACAGTGTAACTGTCCTCAAAATCTTTTTTTTTTTTTTTTTTTATTATTATTGTAACAGACTTTGTTGGATTGTACATGACAGAATCCAACAAAGTCTGTTACTATAATACCGGGAATGATGTACTGGCGCTCGTTGTATATGCAATGTATTTTTCCCCTCGGGGCTTGCCGTAGGTAGGACTGGGTCAATTGCTGCACAAAACATACCGTAAATAATCATGCAAACATACTTTTATCTTGCTTTTTTTTTTCTCCTTCTCTGTCATTTTCTTCTTTCTATTTTCGGCACCAGAGGGATACGTCCTTTTTTGTGACATGGCTTAACATTACCGTGACTATGCGCAGTTGCGCACGAATTGTATGCCTGCGCGAGGTGTCTAGATTATGCGCATGACTTAAACGCTGGCAGACACAGCAGGAGTTGTAGGCAGGTATATTGATCATGAAATCTGAATTTTCTTGTCTTTAATGACTCATTCATTCATTCATTCATTCATTCATTCATTCATTCATATTAATTCATTCATTTATGTTACTTGTTTAAGTCATCTAAAAAAATTTTTTCCGATTTTTCGACTCGATTGGGGGGCCCCCTGGTGGCCAAGGGGCCCCAAGCAGCCGCTTAGTTCGCTTATGCCTCGGGCCGGCCCTGACATGGCAGATGTAGTACAACCGCACTACGCAAAGTAAGTTCAAGTTCAAATTCAAATGCTGTACCTACTCAGACAGAACGCGGTTTCGGACGCAGCTATGGTCAAGACAACCTGCTGAAGTTCAAACTGAGCATCAGAATGTGGAAGAAAGTTGATATTTGACCATCACATGGTTGTTGGTCCCAGACAGGCTGGTCTGAGTATTTCAGAAACTGCTGATACTCTAATTCTAGACTTTAGAGAAAATGGTCTGAAAAAGAGAAAATATCCATTGAGAAGCAGTTCTGTGGGTGAAAATCCCTTGTCGCCAGAAGTCAGTGGAGAATGGCCAGACTGGTTCGAGTTGATAGAAAGGCAACAGTAACTCAAATAACTTGTTACAACTGAGGTCTGTAAAAGAGCATCTCTGAACACACAACACATCAAACCTTGAAGCAGATGAGCTAGAGCAGCAGAAGGCCACACTGGGTGCCACTCCTAGCTCATCAAAATTGGACAATAGAAGATTGTTAAAAACGTTGCCTGGTCTAATGAGTCTCGATTTCTGCTGCGAAATTCAGCAAAATAGGGTCAGAATTTGCCGTAAATAACATGAAAGCATGGATCCATCCTGCCTTGCATCAGTGGACCAGGCTGCACTATTCTATTTTTATATATTGTTATGTATTGTTATTTATTAAAACCAAGTATAAATCTCATCAAGTTGGTTTAAAGCAGTTTTACATTTATTCCAAAAATAATAACTAAAAGCAGTAACAATTTAAACAATATATTTTACTTGTGTGTTGATGTTCAGCTGTTCTTTATAATAGTCAACTTATTTTCGGATCATCAGTCATTAAGCTCGGTAAACACTGTCTGTCACAGAAGTATCTTTAAATTCATCAAGCTGATTTCTCATTAAAACAGTCATTATGTTTTCAGGCATTTCAGGCAAGTGGCTGAGTTGTTTACTTACTTTTTAATAAGTCTTCCCATTAATGCCAACATTTTGTTAATTCAGAATAAGGAGGGATTTATCGCACGAACCAATCATATCAAAATAAAGTGCAACGGATGTATTGCCTCCTCTAACGTGACTTTCCCCTATTTATTCTCAATTAACCCCATCAAACCCACCGCACACTTTAGGGGGTCTATTCAAAAGTCAATGGGCTCAGGGGAAGCACAAGAGATGAGGCGTCCCACTGTAACCAGGGGTGCAACTACCCAGTGTTAGAGGGGTATGCAGCAACAATTTTGTTGCCGGCGCTTACTCTAGCCTGTTAGTCCTCTAAAATGTATATAACTTTTTTATATTAAACTTATATAACTTTTATATAAATTTATATAACTTATATAAATTAGATTTTTTTTTAACCATCGCTTTGGCGCCCCCATGATGCAGCACCCCTATGCGCCGCATATAGCGCATACCCACTTTTTGCGCCACTGACTGTAACTATACCTGCTGGTGGCGCTGTTGGACAGTGTATAAATACATGTTTTACTTGAAAAAATGTAAGGTAAAAACAACAACAATAATAAAAATATAATATTTTTTTCTTCTCATGTAAATTAATTTTGTATTAAGGATATTCAGATATTTTTTACTTGAAAACATGATGGCCAATGAAATGTTGCCTTGTGTTAAATACACCATATTTCAATTGACCACAAATCAGCTTTTTGTAGATTTACACAATAATTTCTTCATACAGATGCACTAAACTATAAGTGGCCATTAACTACAGAGTAGAGGCTCTAAACCTCATTATCATCTAACATCGTCATGGAACAGGCACTCTTCTGTATTGATGGATTTAAGAGAGAGTAGCTGTAATTTTCTCTGCTCAACCACCCAAACACAGCTGCCAGTCGTCCTCATATCATAAAAAGTTAAATGGAAAAATGTGGGGTGTGTCTCTACCCTGCTTTAGAACAGGCTGAGTGAGGAATGCCTGAAAAGCAGAAAGCACATGCCATGTGTGGGGAAACTGTAAATGGATCTCAGCTCCAGGTCCTTCCTGGATTATTAATATATGGGTGTTTATCGCTGGAAACACTCTTAAATATTTAATAATCACAATGGCATGCAAGTCCAAGTACTGTTGTGTTTCCCCTCAAACTTGCTCCTTCAGACTGCCCAGTGTTATCATTGCCATTTCAGAGTTTAAATTTTAAGTTGAACCTTTATTTGAAAGCTTGAAGATTCAATATTGGGATGGAATTAAGCTCAGAGCACAGACACCATCAGCGTGATACAGTGTTTTGTGGCCACCCGCAGTGAAATTGCATCCATTTACTCAATCATGTCAACTAACTTGCAAAACTCATAATGTAGCGCTGTGCAACACTGGCCTGACACATCACTAAGTGACAGCCAAAAAAGCTGTACAAAGTAAAATATGTGTGCGCCGTCTCCCCCACTCAAAGAGCAATCAGTGCCAGCTTGCCCACGGGCACACGCCGACATCTGTGATGCAGATGACTCTAACTGACGCTGCAAGGGTCAGTGCTTCAGTAAGTCAAACAGAGCTGTTAGTGTAACTAATGTGTTTCCTGCTGAAACGAACAGTCCACTTTAGCTGCTCACTTTTGGATGATGGTGTCCCCAATCAAGTGTCATAACTCGCAACTGTCTTAAGTGTCCTTAAACCCTATTTGGATGGGATTCGTTTGAGTTATTTTGCATCTATTTAATCTTTGCTGAATAAAAGTATTAATTTCTTGCAAGAAACAAAACTGTATCTGTGATTGTTTGGAGGTCTCGAATTTTCATCAAATTTCAACAGATTGTATATTTATTTTATTGTTCTGGAAAAAGTGTCGTGAAAAGCAAGGCAGTATGTGAAAAGCAGGTAGTATGATCTAAACCATAGACTGTAAAAAGATCCAAACACACACACATACACCTCAGCACTTTACCTTTCACTATCATTATTTATGCTCATGAATCACGTAATCACAAAATTACATACTTGAGTAGGCCACTTTTCTAATTTTTCAAACTGAAAGAAATTTGAATCCTTTTTTCTCTCTCTTACATAGGTAACAAATGTCCTATGTACTAAAGAACAATATAAAATGAATTTCACTTTTATCTTCTTACAAGTTTCAAGGTTGTATAGTCTACCATCTTTTCAATAAAAAGCTCAGGACAATTGGGTCCATTTGGAACAGCAAGCGTTATCTCTGGGAATAAGCTGTGAACGTTTCTTTTCATTGACCACTGCATAATTGATATTCTTACATGCTGGACATGACTGCTGAGAGCAGATTCACAGGCTTTTATTAGCATGTCCATTCAACTGCTATTACTTTTGGTTAATTGGTAGACCATTTTTTGAAGGTAAAAGAAGCTGTAATCTTTACCAGCACTGGAAAAGATGAAGTGCCACATGTTTTCTGTCAACTCTGGGAGGAGGAGGGCAAGATGTTGTGAGATCCATCAAACGCATCCCTAATTACACTACGCTCAGAGGAGATAAATGGCCTTATTGGGACAGACCACACAGCGGCGAACCTCTAATCTGCTGCATAGATACAGTTCTTATTGATCAGCACATCATCCTGTCACCTCACCTGACTACCTGGCAAATGTTATTAGCATTTTAACGGCAGAAATGACTAAAGCATGTTTGATGGGACTGATAGAGAATGAGAATATCATCTAATCTCAGGGGTTCCAAGTTTTGTAAAATACTACAGTATGATGGTCCATCTGCACTAGTGTGTGGGTGCTGACAATTGAAAATGTATTTATTATAGATCAATATATAAATATACATATTAGGTTTGGGGTCAGTAAGACTATTTATTCCACTATACTGAATACTAAAATATTCCACAAGGATGCATTAAACATGAGGATGCATGTGGCCTAATGTTTAGACTGGTAACCCGGAGCTTGCGGGTTTGATTCTCAATATTGTCAGGAAATGAGGTGCCCTTGAGCAAGGCAACTAACCCCCAATGATTTCTGACTGGAGAAATCAGAAGACTCAACTTTGCCATCACAGGCATAAATTACATTTTAAATTGTAATAATTTGTCACTATATTACTGTTTTTACTGCATTTTTGATCAAATAAATGTAGCCTTGTTGAGCATAAGAGACTTTAAAAGACTCTTACTGACCTCAAACCTTTAAATAACGTATAATATATAAATACAATTTAATTAAAGATTCATCTGAATTTGTGGAGTTTACACATTCAGTTCCTAAATAATTAAAATTGTCAATTTGTGTGGGAAACTCATGCCGGAATATAAGTCTACTGTATATAATTTTTTTTATTATTTGTCTCACTTATATTTCATAAATGTGTTGACATAAAATGGCATCACTGTAAAAAAATAAAAAAAGTTTTGCTTTATATTTTTTTAAGTACAATCAACTTGGATGTTTAAGTAATTTCAACTTAAATTACATTAAACCAACTTAAAAATGAGTTGAATCTTAACTTATTTTGATGAGTTAAAGCAATATAAAAGCATATGTTGTCAACTTATTGATCATATCATTCTTTACAGTGCTTAAACATATTTAATAAATTGCATCCATTAATATGTTAACAGCACTAGTAATAACTTGGGAAAGGCATTGCTCTGCACTGCAAATAGGTGAAAACATTTCATTAATACTAAGACCTCAGCCAGGAAACAACATAAAAAGTGAGAGATAATAGCAACTTGTTGAACGTTTCACAAGAATTGTGTAATTGATTTTCTCACATTTATCTACAGTCGCTGATTTAGCCTTATATGTATCGATTTAAGTGGTGCTGGGTATGACGTTAGCTATAATTACACTGAGATTCCCCTGTTGATTAGCCAGAGGTCACAACGATTCTGGTCTGCTATAAATTTAAGGAAAAAAAAAAAAGGAAAAAAAAAAAGGTGACCTTGGTCCTTATATTATATTGACACTGTGTTCTGTAGATTTCTGGTAGTGCTGGAGAGCTACAACGCTGAGGTCATAAACCAGCATAAAATTACAACCGCGACAACAGGATTCAATGAATTTGAGTAACATGCTGCTGACACAAAAGTTAAATGACTGACTTCCTCAATATGCTGCTTTAGAGATAGCCCTCAGCTGAACCGTGTTGACTGACACATGAGCTCTAATGCTGCAGAACTTCAGATGTGACATCACACCCCACTGCCATCAGCACTGCGAAGCTGGAGGTATGAAAATGTTAAGTAAAGTGAAAAATAAATAAAAGCATTTATAATAGAATGCAGTAAAACATTCGCAGCTGCCAGAAGAATTGCTTTATTTATGACTTTTTTTCACTTCACACCCTGGTGTAATAGAGCTTCTGTCATCAGACTAAATGAACACGGGGGCTGCACACTGAACCTGAAGTGCTGTGAAAATAATGAACAAATTCTGTTTCTCAGAGGACTTCGCTAGTCTATTTGAATTCCTTTAAGGAAATGTGGAATTGCTACAGAGTCCAGAGATGGAAACTGCCACTCCTCGTTTGCCCGACAGAGTTGAACACTTAAGAGAAACTGGCAAGCAGAAACACCTGGAGCTGATATTCAGAGATTCTCACTGACAAGAACCCTTATTAGACTGCCCACAGTGTGGGTTAGCTGCTGGAGAACTAAGGGTCTGGATATATAGAGAAGTTCACACAGGGAGGTTATTGCAGCACCAGGAGCTGAAACATTATTTAATTTCACTGAAACGGGACATTCTTTGACTTTGATAGAATGCTTTGCTGTAGCCATTATAAAAGCACTGTCTTTTTTATTCTGTTCCCTGGAGTCATTCCATACTGCTGTGCATCTACGAGACTGACATTCTGGACAGTTCAAGTTGTTCATTCATCACATACTGAAAACTCCATGTTGGTTAATACAAATTTCTGCATAAGCTTGCACATGCACTGTTAAAAATGATTGTAATCATTATTTTTGCTTGTTTTCCAGTAAATACATATATAAATGAAAAAAAAAAAAACTACTTACTTGGGAAGGGAAAAACGAAACTGTTGAAGACAGTAGTGAACTAATGAGAAGTAGAATTGGAGCTTCAGGCGCTGTCACTATCAAAACAGAAGTCCAGGGGGTATTCAAGAAAGCAAGGTTAACTCTTGGTTGATTATCCCAAACCTTGCTTACTCGAGGTATGCTGGTTCCAAAAACATGTTCAGCCAACTCAGACTATGCTCACCGTATGTGCAAAAGCACATTTTATCAAACTAAGTGTTGTAGTATGACCCAGTGGCGTGCACGGGGGGGGGGGGGGGGGTGGGGGGGGGGGCGGGCGGGGGGGCTCAAGCCTCTGCCCCTTTTGTCTCAAAATGTATTGTGCCCTTTCCTGATAATTGTAAATAATAATAATTATTATTATACATATTATAATAAATAACACACTTACACACCCTTGCCACTAACAATAATAATACAAACAAATATTATATATAAAAAAAAAAATTTGGCGGAGAAGTGGTAGGCGGAGTTTCCTTTGCAGCGCCTCATACGCATTTAACGGTTCTGGTACGCACTACGCTGCAGTTCGCGCGAGTCTCTTCAAACGAGCAGCAGGTAACGTTTAAGCTAATACGGAAAATTACATTTATCTTACCATCACCATGCTACCCTAAAAGTTGCTGCAGCATTCGAGTTATTCTTAACTACAATAAAAGTATAACTCGATTTCAGACGCATTCTGAGTGACAATGTCATTCGGTTTTATCCAAGGAATAAAAGTGCAAGGGGAAATACATCTAACAGTTAGTTTCAATGAAATCTTAAGTCCATGTCCAACTCTAAATTGTAAGGAACTTATATCTTTGATTTCATAGTAACGCTTTACAATAAGGTTCATTTGTTCATTACTCATGTATGAACTAACATGAACTAACCATGAGCAACACATTTGTTACTGTAGGCTATATCTTAGTTAATACTACAACTGTTAATTGTTTATTCATGTTATGTCACAGTCAGTGCATTAACTAATGATAACAAATACAACTTTTGATTTAAATGTTTTAGTAAATGCTGAAATTAATATTAAATAAGATTAATAAATGCTGTAGAAGTGCAGTTCATTTAGCTGATTTTAACTAATGAAACCTTATTGTAAAGTGTTACTGATTCATGATAGCTACTGTCTTTCATACATATAATACATACATTAAATTTACAACATCAACAAAACTAAAAATTAATTTTCCATAATTACCTTCTTGATTCTCACTGTTTTGTTTGGTAAAGTAAATAATATTTAGTAATATTATCATAATTTCCCTATTTTCATTTGATGTGTTATGCATTCTAATAATTGTATCAACATATTTTATTAGAATGCCAAGGAAAGAAAGAATGGAAACAAAACAAATCAAGAAGTAATAATTTTTTTTATTTAGTGCCCTTTTTGGTCCCTCCGCCCCTGCCCCTGAGGAGGTCTGTGCACGCCACTGGTATGACCAGTAGGAGACCAATGATGTGTAAACTGAATTTGGTGACACTACAGTGTGAAACATTGAAGTTAATGACTATTTTGTAGTAACGCTTTCCGGGTTTTGCACTTTGCAGACGGTCACTTCGGATTTGTCTCTCAGCCGCCTGCTCATAGAGGCCAATTTATATTACAAAGCTCATTTTGAGGAAAATTGGGTTGTACTGTAGCTCCTTGTCTAGGTTACTATGATTGGAAATAGTTGTCATTTGTGTTTTGACAACATTTAGCTCATAAGTTATTGCTCTTGGAAGTTTGAATCTGCGAATATATTGCCAACTTTACTGAACTCTTTGAACCTAGCTCTGACCCCATTTCTTTATATTTGAGTCCAAGTTCGAAATCTATGAACTGCTCCATTGTTAACGTATCGAGCTGTCCGAAACACTGCAAGCGGGACATTAAACAGGAAGTGTTTGTCCGAGCTCACAACAGGTTTTGCGAGAGAACGCAAAAGATTTGAAAGATATTTTTTTGCACCCATCCCAAATTTTTTCCACCACCATCTCCCTTTAGGGGCTCCATATCATCCAAAATGACCTGCAATGTGGACCAGACTTTTAATGCAGATAGTCAAAAGTCCAGTGGTGTGAGTTTCTATACTCTAGAGATGTGCTAATGCACTCAAGGCTGTAGCTGGATTTCAATCAGGCTGTGAACTGTATGACAGGTGTCTCTTAAGAGTGCTGCCATGCTGTAAAAAGAGTTCAGTCCTGCCCTTGAATACCGAATAGAGGGATATAGATCACTACGCAATGAGCTTTAACTGGCCAGTAAAATGGAGCACTCTGAACATCACGGCATGGTCGGAGTGGAACAGGCTTTGATATTCATGTATCACTATGTATATTCTTGGGAAATAAAGCAGGAACAGAGGAAATGCCTTGTCCTCCAGAGCCCAATTAACTCCGGTAAAAGGAAGTCAAAAAAGCCGAATTGAAAACAACACGTATCCAAAAATCCTTCATTGCTCTGTCAGTCTCTTTCTTGGGTTTGGGAAGAAAGATTAAACAATAGAGCACCTGAGCCACTTCACGGTTAATTTTACCAGACTTCTCATCAACATAATTATCAAAATCAAGAGAGCTAGTTTAATGCTGTTAATGATGATTACTCGCTTCTTTGCTACACAAATTTGTTTTACCTATAAATACGGGGTAATTCAATTTTCCATAGCAACATTCAAATGAGAGAGCTGCTCTTCTGAAAATAAGGTGAAACAAAATTTGTATAACAACACAGAGGCCCTTTATAGTCATCAAGTGTGAAATAATAAATTAACAAATGAAAAAATAATAAGATGTTCTTCCTCATCCCCAAAACACCTGACTGTGTCAAATTACTTCAATTAGCTCATAAATTAAGTTGCGGGGAAAGAGTATTTGACACTGGAGTTAACTTAAAATCACACATCTAATGAGTTTTCAACTGAAATCAAGAATTATGAGAAAAAAATCTGGTTCTAATTACGTCCCGTTTTTTTAAACATCACACACCTCTCAGACCTGTTTGTCAGTAACACTCTCGTCAAGAACATGACATGATAATAAAACATGCAAAAAAGCCCCAATTATTTAGCAGGTTTTAAAGATGGGCTATCTTACTTAGGCTTCATCAAGTGCACACTGCCGGATTTCTAATCTTTATGCCATTTCTCATAAATTACACAGTCAGGTTAAAATGGGTCACACTAGCTGATCTCCAAAGCATGCTGCTGAGAGGAACGCTTTCAGGCAGCTCTTTAGCCAAATATCAGCTAGTGTAATGCATTGATGAAAGAGTGTGACATTGACATGACATGGGTCGATGTGTCCGGCTGCTCTTAAAAGCCTTTTCTCTATTTGAAATCATCCAGAATTCTGTCCAGACACTAGATACTTTTTAGCTTACAACTTTGCATTACTATCTTTTGTAAAAGCAGTGTGATCTTTTTTGCTGTGGATGTTATTAGAATCCTTTTGATATGAATTTATTAGTAGTGCAGGCTAAAACAGCACTATTTCTGTTGCTTATGCTTCATTCAACACCCCTAAACCAATATACCTTGTGGTGTGCAACCTGTCCTGCATTCTTTGCACTACGGTCATGAACGATATCTCAAGTCATGGTGCACACATAAGAGGTGTGCCATTCTGTTTCTAAGCAATCAGACTTATGATTTTTGCCTGGAGGGTGATAAAAAGGCCATGAAAATCACAAAAGAAATACATCAAAAAATGAACTTCACACATATCTAGAGACTAATTTATCACAGAAAATTGGGGTGGGCTCTATCCACCTTATTTTGCAACACAGAATTAAGTTATTTTCTGTGAATGTGCGAGACTTCTGATTAATTTGCTGCTGTAGGGAAATAACTAGAAGAATAACAATGTCTAAACTATAAAGACTAGTAATATACTAGTAAAACTGTTTGCGCTACAAAACAGTGTGTTTATATACGACAATACATTAAAACAATATGGTAATAAATATCTGTTTACAATATTAAGCAGCAAAATAAGCTGTTTTATACAGCTAAAAATAACTGGAAGCGAATGGCACCAGAAGCCAGACAAATTAAATTTACAACTGCCCACACCTGCTCTTACATTAAATACATTTGTAATACTTTTATTCAGCTGTAATGCATTAAATTGATATTAAATTGATCTTGTCAGGGTTAAGTTTAAAGGTGCGTTCACGCCATGTCGTAATTACTGCAAATTTCAACTTCCTCGTAGAGCTCATAATTACAGTTTGTAAGATGGGAGTTGTGTGAGAGCTCCTACTTGTACCACATGACTGCTGTGCCACCTGACCACTGCAGATTAATTTAGGCCTTGATAGTGGTGCCATAGAAATGCATAGTTAGATTTAGGAAAGATGAGCGTCTTCTGTGCATGCATCACTCAACAAAATCTTTTTTCCCCCTCTTTTTCAGTTTAATTAAAAAGAGCTAAAGATTTTTTTTTTTTTTACATTTTGTCATAAATTAATTAAACTGTGTTCAGTCAACCTAATATATTTCAAACTGAAGTTTACTTAATACATTCATGTTAAAACTACATGAATCATTTTTGTTGACATAACTAACTGGGCAGTGTATCTGTGGTTCCCAGCATGCTTTGCAAGGGACTGCATTAGGAGAGTAAATTTATGGATTAAAGTGTTATTTCAGTTTTTCAGTAAAGGGAAAAATGTTGTTAATGTTAGTGTTTAATTTTCAGTTATGTTGGACATTTAGAGGAGTTTCTGTAATGTTTTTGAATTTTGTGGTTACCATTATGCAGAAGAGTCGTGCCTGTGTATAGTCTCTGGGCACTCGTTGATCTATGCTAATGTCAAGAATGACACCAGCCTTTTCCTATTTGTTCATTATATACATTTTGTATAATGATGAATGAATGTTTTGAATGATTTAAGTTTGACAATCATAAAAAATAATTTTATAAATGAATCAATTTAATTTAAACTGCATTTGATCAAATTGAGCTGGACCATTCATTGCATGAATTTGTAGTTCATGAGTTGGGGCTACACAAATTTATTGGATGGAAATCCTGTCCTCAATTAAATTGAGTTTGTCCAATGAGTTTTTTTTATTTTTTTTTTTTGCTGTTTTTTTTTAGTGTATTAGACTGAGTTCTGTTCGCTAGTTTGTTCCCTTAGTGACATATTACGGTCACCAGTTATTCATTATTTACCTCGTTATCTCTGTATATTTAAGCCCTTGGTTTCCTCGGTTCTCCTTGGATTTATTATTAAATACTGTTTGCTTCTCTGAACCTCCTGCGTTGTGCTTATTACTAAAGCTAAATGTTACAGGTCTAGTGACAGACATATATAATATCACAAAAGAAAATTCAGTTCTATAATAGATAGACATATTAAGCAGCACAACTCTAATATAATAATACTAATAACAATAATAATATCGTTGCCATCACTGGAATAAACTGAAATATATAAACATTTCTTAAAATAAAAGAGATATTTTAAATTGTAGTAATACTTTACAATTTTACTATATTTTTTCTTGTTGAGCATAAGAGACTTCATTCAAAAACTTGAAATAATATGATACAATTCAAACAAATGTTGACTGTATACCTTGTGAGTTGATGCAAGCCACAGTTTGAGTCCTGGTTCCATTTCCACAGTTCCCTTTGCTGGGCACACAAGCGCTCTCAAACAGCACCTGCCACAAAAAGCACACCGGATCCTCACAGGGCATTGACTCCAGGAGATGGGCACAGTTTTCTGTTCCAGATCCTTCCTCCAGCACCTCTCTCCTCCTCTGCTTGTAGCCTGTGAAAAGAGCGAGAGACAGGTGGATTAGGGGTATTTTGAGGGAAAACGAGTGCCAGTTTCTGGCCAGTGAGTTCTGAACTGAAATTCTAGCGGTGGCTAAATATGCCTGTAATGGAAACTCATTTCAAAAAGCTTTCTGTCACAGCTTTTGTTAGCAGAATAAATTCCTACTCCTGCTCTGTAATTTGCCTGAATACACAATTTTCATTCACTCATTTGTAAAGCTATGAGCGATGACTGCAAACTGAGACGACAGTCATGACTGCAATAACGCTGGAATGTGAAGATTTAACACCTAAAAGTACTGGTTAAACGAGGGCAAAACACTGTTCTCAAAAAAGGTCTGCTAGAAAGATCATCGTCGTCGTCTTTTAATTTAAGCCTTTCAGGAAAGGCTACTGTAGTTTTAATTAATATTTCATAAATTGGCGTTAAATACGTTCTCAAAGCCAGCTCTGGATGAGATCAATATGCATTACAGTACAGTGCTTAAGCAAGAAAAAAGATGAATCAGGGATTACTCCAAGCATAATTTTTTAAACAAGATGATCTGATGGCTAACACGAGGGTGGAATGCTAGGTGTCTGGATACCATCTGATCCTGTTTACGGTCTGTGATGAGTAGATACTAACTCCTCATATCTTTGGTCCATGACTATGTGCATGCCAGTAGTGAGATTTGGTTCATCTCACACCCCTGCAGGGGGGCTTGACTCTGCAGTCCAGGGAAAATCATAGGGTCAGCCAAGCCTTTGAAATAATCAAAACACCCTACAGCTCTCAACATTGCTTTAACACAAAATCGACTCTATAAGACATGAGTGCATTGTGTGATGAGAGCTCTGTAAATATCACATATATAATTTAGACCTTGAGGAAAACCAGTTTGCTTCACTTAACACAAAATAATTAAGCAGACATCAGTAACACTCTGTATCTAAGAACAGATGTATACCATATCATTCAGTAGGCTGAAAACTAGTCTATATTCTATATATTCATAACAAGGATATTTTGTGTAAGAAAACCAAACAACATGCCCTTTTCTCTCTGTAGACAGTCTGTTTTATAGCTTTTTCTAAACCACTAACATTTGTTTCCACAGATAATAGGCCAATAGAAAATAGTCCTGCAGGGGAATACTTTGGTTCCAACTGTTGTATTCCAATCTGTAGAGCAGTGTTTTTTGAGATATGGATTTCAAACATTGGTATAATGTGTCTGCTACAAAATAATGTTTAAATTGTCACACTTTAGTTTAGGGTCCAGTTCTCGCCATAAACTAATTATTAACTACAACTTTTGCTTCAATAAACTCCCAATTACTGCTTATTATAAATAGTTATAAGGTAGTTGATAAGTTTAGGTATTGGGTAGGATTAAGGGATGTAGAATATGGTCGTGCAGAATAAAACATTAATTTGAGCTTTATGAATGTTAACAAAAAGCCAGTTTCCTAGTAATATGCATGCTAATAAGCAACTAGTTAAAAGTGACAATTGGACCCAAAACTAAAGTGTTACGATTTAAATGTATCCCTAAATGTGTAAATAAATGTAAATTTAAATGAGTTCTATTGTTACAATCTTCCCCACTACAGGCGAACTGGTTATATTTTGTACAGAAATTGATTGCGGTAATGAAATTAATTTGTTTAAAATATATGATTTTCTTATTATAGTGTGTAATAATGTTTTAGATAACACTTTATTTTGAGGTGACATAGTTACATTGTTACAGATAGTTACAGATAAGGTTTGGTTTAGGGTTAGTTACTTGTAATTATGCATCATTTACTGTTATTACTATAGTAAGTACACAGTTATGTGTAACTGTCACCTTAAAATAAAGCTTTTCCATGTTTTATTATTATCATAAGTTATAATTATAGTATGTA
Source organism: Gila orcuttii (assembly GCA_026230005.1). Taxonomy (NCBI): domain Eukaryota; kingdom Metazoa; phylum Chordata; class Actinopteri; order Cypriniformes; family Leuciscidae; genus Gila; species Gila orcuttii. The sequence goes on along the minus strand of JAPDVR010000007.1, from coordinate 26,417,402 downwards.
TTATTATTATTAGACATACTGTACATATGGCATTTAATTGAACCTATACACTAAAATGTAAGTTTTGTTCATTGAAGACAACACATGACAGGCTGAGGGTGCAACAAAGAACTTCCTGCACCTCTGAGCCCCAAAAGCAACATTCTTCTTCTGTAGACAACGTCCAGGACACCCAAAGAACAAATTACAACTACACATCATTCCGAAACTACACCTGAGCAGTATAGTGGAGGACATACTCCTATGGAAAACATGCATGCAGTCACGGTTCACACACAAACTGCCCTGTTTCTGGACCAAAAGGAACGCCTGGACGGCCGATGGTCTCCTCTAAACTGTGAAAAACAATTTGGTGGAGAGACATTCCTGCGATTATTAATAATTGAGAGGTTCACAGGAGCTATCGGCCTTATTCATAGGAAAGACTGGAGGGCTACAGGCAGCGTTTCACTTCCAGTACTTCAGAACCTTATCAGTCCCACTTGCTCCCTACTCACATTAATGCTGGATAGAATTTGGTACTTACAATCATTACCAAGCCTGTGTTCAATTCATTCCTCCACACCGCAAGATCACACAAAGAGGATAAAAATAAGACTGTGGGCAATTGCAGATTTGTAATGCACTAGAAACGTTAATAAAACAAAACAAAACAAAAATCCGCAAGGCTCCGCTGATGAAATCTATGTCTGTATATGTAGGGCAGAAGTTAATTTTTCTATTTCTGAAAGTACTGGGCTCTGTATTTCTGCATTGTTCATCCTATATCAAAGATCAAACGTCACTCTCTGAAACAGCAGTAAGGTGATGAAGTGCTTGAGAACAGTAAATATACGCTTTTCTAACAAGTTATAGTCCAAACAATGCATAAAGAGACACCCTATCAGACAATGCCATTGGGAGGACACATCACAACATCTCCTAGACAGCAATCCGTTTAAATGGAAAGCAAATCTTTCTCAGAATTGTGACCTCAGATATGTCTCCTCAAAAGTTCTCTTGATATCACTTTAAAAAAATGTTTCATTTGTTAACATCCTTTTTACTACATTAATTAACATTAACTATAGGCTATTTTCAAATCTATGTTTAATGAAACAATGTTTCATTAGAATCTCAACATTCTTTTTCTTTACAATTTCTTAAATTAGGAAATCTTTCAATATACATGAATATGATGGATTGATTTTTAACCTTGATAAGAGTGAAGCACTGTGTCAATCTTGGGATTATTCTTACGATTGCCCAGAATGAGTCATTTCTGCTTGAAAGGCCCACATATATATGACCGATTCATGTGACATCAGTCTGCCCTCTGCTAAATTCTCTCATTCTAGGGCAGTACTCTGCCAGCTCGCTTCGGTGACAGATGTTATCACCTCTCAGCAGAAGTGGTGTCAGTTTTAGATACTGTTACCTCTGGGTTTAGCTCAGTGGAGAGGTGTAATAATCGTCAATTTTATTCCATCTTTATTAATAAGAGGGCAGGTTTTTTTTTTAATTATTGATGACATTTCACTCCCATGTTGTCCTACCTTTTCGTCCATGTGTCTCCATGCAGTTGTCGTGGAGACAGGCCCCCCAGGAGGACCAGGAAGAGAGCAGGCACAGCTGTGGGCACGGTATGGAGCAGGGCTGCACCGCAGACGGCAAATCTCCTGCACACAGAAGCCCACTTACAGGCCTAGACACTACAAAATGACAAAGACAAAGACGTACAGTATAGTGAGAAAGAATCCATATGTCAGGCAAGAATTTATCTTGACAAAATATAATTCAGCTTTAGAATCATTTTTAATCTCTCATGCCAACCCAAAACAAAGAATAAAATCCATTGCAAAGCCTTCGTAACCAAAGTTAGTGTTTAGTTAAGAGTCAAAATGTAAGGAAGTAGCGAAATAACAAGTTCTTCCATGTTGTGACGTATATCCGAGTGAAATGGATTATGGAAAAAGAACAGAATGCACTTGGTTTTGTCCATCAGTTGTTGATTGAATGAAGGCAGATCTGAATGCAAGCTTGCAGTTGATTGTAAGAAAGGAGCGAGACTTAAAGGGATAGTTCACCCAAAAATTCTGTCATCATTTACTCCCCCTCATGTTGTTCCAAACCTGTATGAGGTTCTTTCATCTGTTGAACACAACAGAAGATATTTTAAAGCATATGGGTAACCAAACAGTTGATGGGCCTCATTGACTTCCATAGTATTTTCCCCCCATACTATAGAAGTCAATGGGGCCCAGAAACTGTTTGGTTACCCATATCTTCATTTTTGGGTGAACTATCCCTTTAAGCATGGATCCGCCATTCCTCACCAGAGAGAGGTCTGTCGTTTCCCCGGAAGAACATTGATATTTTGATAAAACATTACAAGGTCAAAAAAATAAAAATAAAAATGAAACGCATGCATGGATGATTTGTTATAAAATCATTAAAATGCAATTTAGTAAATACAATTTCCCTTTCATGCTGACAATTTGCAACATTTAAATTTTGACATTTCATGTATATTCAAGAGAAAACATATTCAAGGTGAAAACTTGTATGGTGGGACATGATTGCATCCATCAATAATTGATTAGAATCGTGAAATGAGAGTGTTACGAAGAATGGAGCCAGACTGAATGTGAATTTGTTGAAACAATGCTTAAATAACTATTTAGGTATGGATTAATATTATCCAATAGCCTGCATGGTCTAAAAACAACAGCAGAAAAGGAAAGCTGTTTCAGAGGACGAGCAAATGAATACAATTTGTTTTTGTTCTAGAATAACGTGCACTGAACAAATTGTTCAAATAAGACCAGGGCATAGAGTAAGAAAGTAAAAAGATTTTGCACTGACTTTGTATTGCATTGATTCTCAATGTGACTTTTGTCAAACAAGTGTTCAAAAGTTTTGGCAAACCTCTTGAAAGTCTCACACTTTGACTGTGTTCTGTTAACATTAGTGTGAGTTTTCTGGGTCAGGTGGAAAGCAAACATCACTGTTGATTTTCATTGATCTATTTCCCCAAAAAACATTGATTGAAAGGAGTCATCTTCATCTGTATGCCTTTCTCAGCTCAGCATGTCTCAAATCCACCCAAACACTACTTTCATCTGGCTAGTGCAGCTCCTCAAAATTAATTTCAGAACAAGGTGACTCCCTTTAAAAACCTCTAATCTTAGAAACAGTTTTTTTTTTTTTTTTTAAGGCATGGTTACTCACGGATAATGAAAAATGGCTAATCAAAAGACCTTCCCATCTGGATTTCTTAAAACAAAATGAATGAGGCTTTGGAATGTGAAGCACTGACCAGTAGGAATTCAGTTTACCTACGCTTATACTCCCAAGTTATGGGCTGCGTAGAAATCGGTACTTTTAAATAAGTAATTACTTCACGCCGCTAAAAAAGTATGTTCTATTTAGTATGACTGTGTGTAGTATGAAAGTAATCCGGACATACTATGTTTGTTAATGTTGTCATTCAGTTACGACGCTTCACTGCCATTCATAAATCCTCTCCCGTGGCCTTATGGGATAGTAAAGTGTCCATCGTATGCACACTTCAGAATCTCGCCAGAAGAAGTCAGTCATCCGGGTACATTTTGCCTATTCTTTTATGAGTAGTGTGAATTCGGACATACTTCTTTTGTCACACACTGTTTCTCACATGCTATATAGTAGGGAAGTATGTGATTTCGGGATGCAGCCATAGACTCATTTTGGATATTGATGATTAGTACTTAAGGTGACTTGGTTATAGTACACTACCATTCAGAAGTTTGGGAATTTTTAATGTTTGTGAAAGAAGTATCTCAAGCTCATCAAAAGTGCATTTATTTTTATTTGATCAAAAATACATGAAATAATATTACAATTTAAAATAACTGTTTACTGTTTTAATATTTTTATTCTGAAATGTATTCATGTGATTGCAAAACTGAATTTTCAACATCATTACTCCAGACTTCAGTGTCACATGATCCTTCAGAAATCACTATAATATGCTGATTTGATACTCAAGAAATATTATTTCATTATTATTATTATTTTATAAAGTTGTGCTGATGTCGTGCTGCTTAATATTTTTTTGTGAGAAAATGATATTTATTATACATTTATTTTCAGGATTTTTTGATAAATAGAAAAATATATAGGCTACTATACAATTATACTGTATACATCCATGCTGTATAAAAGTATTAATTTCTGACCAGACACTTTTGAACAGTAGTGTATATAACCTATGATCAAATCAACACGTGCAGCTGAAAAGATGCACAGAAATATACATTTTTGTATAGCCATACCGCTGAACTCACTGTCAGAACCTTACCCTCTTTTCTGTGATGAGGGGTGGAGTTGTCTGGGACCTGGACGCAGTACAGCTGCCTGGTCTGAATCCCTCCACCACAGAGAACACTAACATTGTTAAGCCTTCTGTCCTGCTGGCTGAGGAGAGGGGCCACTTGACAGTCCCCCCAATCTGTGCTCTTCCACACATACCTGGAGAACAAAAGCACGTGCCCGCTGTGGTGAAACACACTTCTTTTGTTTTGGACCTATAGTCTCATTATATTGTGCTGGGCTCCTCTCAAAAGTTGCATTGGATAAATGAACACACAGAATGTGCCTGCCGCTGAAAGATACTAATAGGCTCAGCGTCCTGTTTTCCGGTAGGAAACCATCTACTAATGAAAATGCATTGACTAAGCAAAGTGTTATGATGCATAAAGCAGCAGTTTTTAATGAAATAACAGTCTGCTGCTATTGATCAAAAAACCTAATCTCATTAATTACCTTCTTCTAATCTTTGCAATGCTCGGATGCAACAGGGGTTCAGTAAATAAATACTTGAACACAACACTTGAAAAATCATTTAGTAATTTTTTTTTTTTACACTTTCACATACAGTAGAAATTAATTATTATAGGGAGGCTAAAATACAAACCTAGGGCAGTTTGGAAGTAAATCTCCGATGATGTTGCAGGCTTCCTTTTCTTCAAGAGCAGCGCATTCTTTGCCTAGTCCAATAGGAGTTTGCGTTATGCTTCGAGTCCTGACCCGAAAACCAGGCGACATGTCTGATGCCCTGCATGTCTTTGAACATGGGCTCCAAACGGACCAATCAGAGGTCTCACAGTCTCTGGGCATAATGCACGACTGGAATGTTCCAGGCCCGTTGTCAAGGGTACAAAGACTATGAGCAAGAAAACAAATAAATTAAGAATGAGAAGCACAGGGAAAATATATTCAAACATTTCAATGCTGCCAACAAGGACAGAAGATAGTCTCTGTCATTTAGAGTTAAAAGAACATAGTGAGAATATGGTTTATAAAATGAGATACAGCCATCAATTGTTCCTCTATTCTTGCTAATTGATAGGGCATAATGAAAAACCTTTATGCATTTTGTAGTTATGAATTCAGTTTAAACAAACTCACAAAACAACAGATTATGAACCTATAGCAACAATTTTCAGCCAATTTTTTAGTGCATAATTAATAATACAATATTTGTGGCAAGTGAAGCCTAAATAAATTATTGCTCAGAAATGTTTCATTTTTCATTATTCTTAGTATACTTGAGTGATTGTAAAGCAAATGAGTGAATTTTATTTATTTTTTATTTTGTTTTGCATAGAAAGACACCAGTGTAATGAATGTAAAGTGAAGGATATTTAAATGAGTTATTCACCTTTGTGTCCTACAAAGCAACGTCTGGAATATGAAATATGAATAAATTCACAACAAATTGGATATCTAATTAGCGTATAATTCACCCGATTCAATTACTTGTGTATATCATAATCCATTTGTGTAGCATTTATTTTCACTTTATTTAAAATGATAATTGGACTATAATTGAAAAAAAAACGGCAGAAATTGAACTCAGGTGGGAAATATTCAAATCACTACATTTCATTAAGCATGCACGTAGGATTTACAAATGATTATGTTAATTAGAGTGAATGCTCAGTCTCACTGTAAAATAACACCGCGGTCTCTCTCTTGTTATTCTACACCTGTAGTAAACCTGTCAGACCCCATTCTGCTCTACAAACCCCCACACACTCTCTCCACTTTGAACTGAATGAAGATGCTCCAAAATCTGTGTTAAGCAAATGTGGAAAACTCAGAAAGAACGAATGAAAAATGCAGCAAGAACACCTGCCTTTCCATAGACAAAAGACTTCAATCGCTGAACCAACTAAGATTCATATATAAAAAATGCATATACTGACATGACAGAATATAGTCAGGTCTTGCAGTCAGATGCAGATTTGATCTCAGTGGAAATAACCACAGATGACACACGCAACACCCAAGAAATGCAAACTTTCACTACGTCAACTCTAATTTCACAAGCTTTTGTCTTCATAACCCAATGGCAGGTGACAATGCCCAAAGCGTGGAGAATGAAGATTTGTATGTCAAAGTGTAGCAGCCTCTTTTCACCTGACATGAGGATTAACAAGGGATGATCCCCATTTTACAGTCCGTTTAAAAAGTCACATCAAGAAGTGTTGCTTTATGCTCTTACAGTTATATAGCTGTTTGCACTTCATATAAGGCAATAAATCACCCATATTATAGATATAAAACACACACAAAAATATTCCTTAAAGGGGGTCATGAATTGAGAAATCAAATTCTCCTTGATCTTTTGGCATAAGAGGTCATTGTACTATAAAAATATCCTGAACGTTTCAGAACCTAAACTTCCTCGTTAGTATAAAAATAGCTTTTATTGAAACCAAGCTCAGAAAACGACTCATTTCAGATTTTGTCACATTAGTACGTCATAGTGCGACGAAAGACGCCTACTTCTACATCATTGCCTCTTTAGCCCAGCACACCAATTTGCACGTTATGTAGTGGTAAATACGAGAGAGATGCAAACACAGGATTACTCAAGCAACAAAACGATAGAGATGCCTCTGAGGGTTACAAGATGTTTTGAAGTGCCAAGTTGTGGAAAAACACAATCTTTGCACTACCTTTCTTGTGATCCTAACATTAAGAAAGTGTGGATGAACTTTAACAAAGTTCAAATTATAATGCTTTAGTAAGACACTGTTCATTTGTTCGCTTTATTTTACTGCGGATTCGTTTTTAAACAAGAAACAGTTCAACACAGGCTTTTCAGATAGACTGAGAATAAAAGACGATGCAGTGAACTACATTGGATCCGACAGTAATGTCGCAAAACACAATTATGACTAACAGTGTTTTTTCAGTGTCACTAATTGCTTAGTCTGTTACAGATCGAAGAAGCTGCAGTGAGCACCATCCTCTGTTTTGTCATCAGTAAGACATTACAACACGTTTCCTTAAATTTAAAACACGACTTTATCATGAATAGCCTAACCTATGAGAACAAAAGTGTGACAAACGATGGTATATTTATTCATAATTCCTTTTACTCGAAACACTAAGTCAGCCTTTGTCAATTATAACTGTGGTAACTCCAAGTACTTACTTATTTTAATATGCAAAACTATTACCCAATCATATCAGTGGGCATTTAATTCCAAGTCTTGAATGTGGCACGTATATCAAAACGTCGTGTTTGAGAGAGATAAGATAGGTGGCGCTGACCGACAATGCATTTTTCCTCATGTATGTATCTCGTAGCTTTTCCCATTTGGCTTTAATCTCATCCGCTGCAAAACATACAACAGTAAATTAAGTTAAATAAAGTTTGGTACTACACAGAAACCATCACTGAGTGTGAATAATAACTTCCGACTGAGATCAAAAATGGATTTTGATCAAATAATGGGCAGATGTGCATTATTGTAGTGTGTATTTGTTAGAAATAAGATTAAACTAAACAAATCATAGATAAAATAAATAAATATATATAGTAAAAATGTAAATGTATTAAATAATACATTTAACTGTACAGTAACAAATGCATTAATGTAATGTAATAGCAACTAAATATTTTTCTAATAATGTTTTATGTTTATAACATACATTTTAGGACGGGGGTCCCTCTCACAAGGATGTCACAAGGATGATTATATCTGGGCTCCATGGTGTCTAAAATATTCAAACCTCTGTATTATTAGACATAAAATACCTCAGAAAGCAAGCTGCAACAGACAGCACCAATACACAGGGAAAATAGAGCAAAGACATGAAAGTCTACATTTGAGACTTAAAACCTTTATCATGAGTGCCTGCCTGTGAATCAATATTTTGCAAAGGAGGCATCTTTAAAGTCATGTTCAAAGCCTGCCTTAGTTCCAGCATTCATTATCCTCAGTTCGAAGGAAATCCATACTCTTTGTGAGAGAAGGATGAGCTACATCTCAACGATTTCTAATTCTACCGAGAGCGAGACCGAAACAAGAATAAAGCACAAACTACAGCGTAACAGTGATTGACCGTCATTCCAAACTCAAACTATGGATGCAGAAATTGCAGCAAGAGAGTAAATTCAATCCTTTCCATCACGCCAGAGTCTGCTCTGCTCAGAGATCTAGCTCTCCCATGCTGCCGTCGCTGCTGCCAGAGGCATGTCTCTCTGCTCACCTTGTATAGTACGGCAGCGGGAGGGAGATTAATGGAGGACTAACCGATTTAGCTAGGCCCACTTCACAGAGCCGCTTCAAAAATACAGCTGCACAACAATTCCTTTCACACATGCAGCAGCAGTACCTTGCTTTCAAGAGCATAATCTGGGATTTAGACCTTAAAAGGGTTTATGTTCAGGCATGCATAGCTAGTACACAGATTATTGTAAATTGAATAGACACGCCTGATGTGTCTGCGTACTTTCAGGGCTCCTTACCTCAGCATGGCGTTCTTGCCGTCGCTGCGCACGCAACGAACTTGGCGCGTCTGGTAGCCGATTTCCACTTCCAAGCCCTTGAGGCTGTGGTGGTGGTGGTGGAGGTGGTGGTGGTGGTGCTGGGAGCTCTGGATATGCCGTTTCACGGTGTTCCTCTCGGTATCTCCCGTGCTGAAGTCCAGCATGGTCCTTCCGCTCATCCAAAGCCCCTTGTGTTGCGGCTGCCTGCACTCGCTCCAGGGGCCGACTTTAAGGCTGTAGTGATGCTCGCTTTCCCCAACCGGACAGGGCAAAAGGTTTGCGCAATTCCTCGTTTGGGTGAGGTTAGGGCAGTTAGCACCTCCGTACATCGGCGCAGCTAGCACATGCCGGGTCCGATGCTGGAGACCCGTGCCGCAAGTTCGACTGCAGCCGGACCAGGAGGAGAAATCGGACACAACGCAGTCATGAGGGCAGGGGATCAAGCAGGCCTGTTCGAGCGCCGGTCGTGGGGAGAAGAACTCACATATCCTCTCCGTAACAGCCGTGCGGTTCGAGGTGCGCACGCAATGGACTTTCCGTCTCTGGATGCCGTGCTGGGCCGTGACGCACTCCGCAGTCCGAGGTTTGAGCTCGTTGGAATGGAACGGGGCTAGAACGCACGGCCCCCATTCTGACACCTCCCATTCGAAGAGATCCTGGTGCCACTCACACACTTTAAAACATGACCTCTGGCTCTCGGGTTTGTCTGCATGCCGGCAGTTGGAGTGGTGCGTGGTCCAGCCTTCTGTGTGGATGCACCACACCGTTCTGGACTGGACCCCGCCAGTTCCACATTCTTCCCCCATACACCTGCCCCACTGACCTGGAAAAGTGGAGAGGAAAGAATGAATAATTGCTCTCAAACTTAATTCTTTCACATAAATACCTCAGCACTCATAACTATGAGCTCAACCCAGTGTGCGCACATAAATCATCAGGGTATCTGTGATAGAGCGCATCACCTGGACTGCATTATGCTCTACTTTAAAGGATTAGTTCACCCAAAAATAGAATTCTGTCATCATGTACTCACCTTCATGTCTTTCCAAACACATCTGAATTTCTTTAAAGCAACAGGAAGGATATAACTCAATAAACTTTGGTTTATTTATGACAAAGCTATCGTATTGCTTCAGACTTTTTTTTGTGTGTCGTTTTTGAAGCTTGACTGACCCAGATGAACTTTCACAATGCAAGGAAAATCTACATTATACAAGTTAAGAAATTTGGAAAACTTGTAAAAATATGAGAAATTCCCAATTTACGCTCACCAAGGCTCCATTTATATGATCTATATCTATATGACTATAGTAAAATTTAAATAATACAATTTAATAAAATAACTGTTTTCTGTTTACATATATTTTAAAATGTAACTTATTCATGTGATGGCAAAGCTGAATTTTCAGCATTATTATTTACATTCTTCGGTGTCACATAATCCTTCAAAAATCATTATGTGTTGATATGTTGATTTGGTGCTCAAGAAACATTTCTGATTCTTATCAAAGTTTAAAATGGTGTGATGCTTCATATTTTTGAGGAAACCTTTTTTTATGTATTTATATGTTATAGATTTTTAGTAAAATGTGTAAGAAAAAATGATGTGGATGTCGAAGATCTCAAAAATGAAGTTTATCACAGCATAGCAGTGGCAAGATACACGAAGCACCTTGGGTACACCGGCGTCAGAATGAACCCAGAACATCCACATCTCGAACCTTTTATCCTATTACAGTTTACCACTCTTAATGTAAATGAAGTTGCTCCTGTTGTAACAGCTGTGGTCTGTATGTTAATGAACTTGAGACCACCCATTGTCTGAGAAGGTTCTCTGTGTCCCAGACCCATTCCCATTCTATAATTGATGATGACCATTTGCTCTGGATGTGATCAACCCAAATGGTGAAGAAACAATATAACTTCACTTCCTTCATCTCTATGATAATTAAGCCATTTTGGGGATAAGCTTATTCTAAAATATATTTTGGAGTGGAATCTGGGTCGAGGCAACATTTTCTTACAAATGCTAAAGTTTTGCAATGTAAATGTCCTTACACTCACTTTTACTGAGTAAAATCATTAATCTCTTTAAAAATATATATTACTGAACCCAAACTTTTGAATGGTAGTTTATCAAGTATCTGAATTAAAAAAAAAAAAAACATTACAAACACTGCTAAAATATCTGCTGAGCATTGTACTAACACCCAACAAGGAATAGCTATTCTATTATCACTGTACAGCAGATAAAGAAATGCTTAATGAAATTTACATTTTTGCAATAGTGAACAAACACGTTGAACAGACACTTTGGCAATTATTGCAATGTACGGCATGTGTGCTATAGGGATTTCGTATAATAAAAATGATATTATTTTAGAGTTTTGTTTCATTTTAAATTGATGGCCACATTAAAAGCTCATCTGTGCAAACTGAAAATAGAAGGTAAAAAAAAAAAATCCAGGTTAGCTGGAAAGCAGCACACTGACTACAACATCCTAAACTGCTGAATAGTACTGTAGCTCATTGGAGCACATCATTCAATTATTTGTTCATGAGACACCGCCACAGGTTTACCACAACACGATGTCTATGTATTTAACTGAAGGAATTAAACATCTCTCACACACTTTTCTAAGATAAGTGTGTAAAATAGCTAATAACATGTAAACACCATCATTTCACGTTCACTCCCCTAAAGAAGCCAAGCTAATACCAAAGGCATTTCACTGCCTCCCACAGACTCCCTCCACTGAGTCTATAGATTGACTGCACATGCACAAATGGATCAAGATTGATTTGTCCTGTTATTGTACCTGCATATATAAACCTTCAGGCTAAAACCACAAGATTCAGTTAGTGAATGCAGCTGTTGTGTTCTTTAAATTCACACTTGAAGCTGAAGTGTGTAGTTTCTGTGTCACTCACACATTCATTCACACACAGAATGAAATTACAAAAAGAATCACTGTTTACAAACTGATATTTCGCCCCAAACATGCTAATGGTTAAGTCAACGTTGCTGTATTGAACTGGTTTGGATGTTTAAAAAGCAGGGGAATCAAATATTATATTGCGCATGCCAAAGATGAATAACCTTCTCAGTCTGCAGACTCTCAACCTCAGAATCATATTCATAGACATTAGAGTGTGAACTACAGCTTGTGGGGCTATACAGAAACGAGCAGGCACAGACTTAAATTGGTTGTTTGTAACGCTGAACACCGATTTCAGAGTGAAGAATCAAGAGTGGAGCAAATATCTACAATACAGACACTACAACAACGCACTTCATGTGGTGAGAGGTGTATATGTCCTCAGACCTGCAAACTCAGAAGAGGTGAAAAAGGTGACATGTTTATGAACTATATAGTTGTTGGAGGGTATTTTTTGTGATATTAACATGTAAACAAAGCATTCTGGTGCACTTTGACAAGTAAATAAAGGGAAACGACAACATTTGCTTCAAGTAAAAAAACAAAATATTTATTGACACTTGGGCTGGGCATGCAATTCGATTAACTTTGATTTAATTTTGATTTATTTGGGGCCTATCAGGTATAGTACATGGCTAATTTCCTCGAAGAAAAAAAATCTATCAACTAATGCTGTAAACTATACAAGGAACCCTAGTTGGTACATCATTATACTATTAAAGGTTAAAATTGATTGATTTGCAGTCTATCCACATAAATGACACATAAGGATAGTCATTTTTTTATATAGGGCCTAAACATGTACGATTCCCATTTTCGATTCTTGTGCGAAAAAGCAAAAATAAACCTCTTTGCAATGGTATATTTTGATTCAAACCGGTGAATAGTTTGCAGGTATGTGTCCTATATGAAAACCCAAACAAAGTCTGAGTATGAAAGATACCTGCATAGGCATGCTACAGAGCTGCTTAATGTAAACATTTACTTTTTCAAAGCTGTGGTATTACAGTGTGGTTATGTGAGAGTTATGGTTGAACTGATGCATAAAAATGACCAACACGTTCCTAAAATCTGTGAAATAATCAGTAATTAATCACTTCGGGAGACTTTCTAGTGTTTTCCATGCCAGTCTGGTTAACCATTACACACAAGCGAGTGTTGTTGTTCTGAATGTCAACTGAATGTTGTTCTGAATTACAACACAGTTGTAATTCAGCTGCAGGTAATCAGAGCAGTGTTGTAATTCAAACTATTGTTTTTATAAAACAGTTCAATAGACATGAAATTGGAATAATGAGTAACTTACATTTTAGAAATCATTTTTTCTCCACTAACAAAAATAGGTCCACATCAGAGCTGCACGATTCTGGATAAATTGAGAATTACAATTTTTTTTTAATGAATGATTCAATGACTCACTCATAAAGGCTGTTTCTCAATTCCAAGAACACAAAGAATGGACTAGCTTTCCCTTGGAGACCAGTTTTGCCAGGTTACCTTTAACGAAGGGGAAAAGAACTCGGAAGGACGCAAGGACACAGGACGTAGTGGCCAACACACAATAAATACAACATCACATCATAAACAAATGTTATAACCTATTAAAACATTTATTTGATCATATCAGACATTATTTTCATACTATTTTATTATCTATATTATTGTATAACATATAGGGGGCCTAATGGTTAAAGTGTTCGAGTTCGAGTGTCGAGTGTTCGAGTTTGCGGGTTCGAGTGTCAGTACTGCTATGAAATGTAGGTGGGGGGAGTAAATGAACAGAGCACAAATTCCAAGTATGAGACACCATACTTGGCCTTAAGTCACTTTAACTTTCACATATTATGTTATATTGTTTTATTTTACCACGTATATTTGTGAAAATTAGTATTTAATGTTACTTATGCTTTGTCAATGTTAAGATTATTTTTAATACGCCATTAAAAATACTCCAGGTCTTTATCACTTTATTAAAATTAAGCAAAACAAAATGACAAATGTTTACTTCCACGTGCTGTGACGTATTTCCAAGCTTGCAGCGGGAAATCTCTTAAGTGAGAAGAAGTAGTTTAAAGCTTCCGGGTATTTTCATGTGTCCTATATACTTGCATTCTTGAGTATTGGAATTGAACTTTGATGGTTGATGAAAACGTAGAACAAGAACACAAGGACGCAAGAATGGTTAAGAAAGCATATTTAGAAATGGCCAAAGACTTCACTTATTTCATTACTGGATGAATCAGCGAATCTTCTGAATTAAAATATTTAAAAAAATGCAACAGTCACTTGTCCCCACTTACTGGTATAACTATGTAATTAATACCGTCTTAATTTGAAGCTTCAAGGTGCTTTCAAAAGTTGATTTACTCAATTTTGATCACTACCGTAAACATCAGTGTTTATGTCCGAACTATAAACCTTAATCTCAGTGTTCTGTGATAATTATAATTATTGTAACACAGAAATAATGATACTGTGTGGTTAAAAAGACTGTTTGTGAAGCTTTTTCATACCTATACATGACACCTGCTCTCTTTGGGTCAGTGGCAGCGCCAACGCATATTTGAATGTTCTGCTGTGATCGTACATGTCAAAGAAATAATAGACATACAAGAATCGTTGTCATTTAGGAATAAGATCACATGGATGTCTGAAACGAAATCACTATCTTTCAATGATTAATCGTGCAGCTCTAGTCCACATGAAGCAGAATTACAGCAGAATTAACCCAAGCTAGCACATCCGAACAATACACAGTACTGTATGATGTTCCTGAAAGAATCAGAGTTTTTGAATGAATCACTTCAGCAATTGATTCACTGACTTGCTCAAAGACTGAACAAATCAGCATTTTTGAATGAATCAGTTGAGTGAATAATTCAATGACACTCAAAGACTTAATGGAATTTTGAGCAAATCTGTTGAGTGAATGTTCAATACAGTAACTCACTTAAAGATAGTCGTTTGATAGTCCATCGGTTGAATTACTTATTCAATGATTCCCTCATAAACAGTCAGTTGTAGCCACCTACTGGAGTAACAATGTAACTTGTGGAAATAATGCAAATGCAAAACTACTGCACCTTCCTCCCACTGGTGTTTTGGGCTAAAGCGTTCAGTTTGCAAAGCTGACATGAAATATCCTCTCAACATGTGTACACACCTGCACACACACACACACACACACACACACACACACACACACACACACACACACACACACACACACACACACACACACACACACACACACACACACACACACACACACACACAGCTGCTGATTGTTGATGATCCAGCCAGCTCATAAAATCAGTGAATCACTGATCCCTAACAAGCCACTAGCTCCTCTAAATCCACTGCACCTGGTCAGCACAACGTGTTTCCGCACCCCAGCCTCGTCCCAGCCAGTGCGGCTGTTCCAGCACCAGCTGTGCTGTGCTAGTGATTTGTAGCAGCTTGATTCAGAGTGATTACACTGACAGAGCAGCAGCAAACACAACAAACCGTTCCTTTCCAGAGATCTAAACCTCCAGGGCTGAATAATCACACAGTCCATCAATGGCCAGACCCTTCTCATCCCACTGCCCCTCTTTTGGTCTCACCTACAGCCAGTGGCATCGCCCCATTCATTACAGCTTTTGTAACTACATCAAGGGATCAGCACTGCGCTTGACACACCTGGAGGCCTATTCTTTTCACCCACAGCCTGATTGCAGACAAGTTTCATGATCGTTTTTATTATGACAAGTGACAACTATTCCACTTACGCACATGCTAAAAGCATAATTTACAGAAAAATTATTAATTCATTTAGTTGTATCATGTTGTATCAAACCGATATGCTATTTTTTCAGGGACATTTTGTCAAAATAATTGTTTAAAATAAACTGTTTAAAATGACGAGTGGAGGTGAGTAAATAATAAAAAAATGTGACTGAAAAAACAATAACAATACATTAAAATTACACTCATACAGATAACCACAAACAGACGAATACATATCTACATTAAACAAAATCAATGTCTTTTCAACACTGCTCCACATCTTTTGGTTGTTGTATTGTCAGCTTAGCCCAGATGTTTGTTACATTAACATTTATGAATACACTTGTATCTAAAGTGACATACAGTGCATTCAGGAAAGTAAAAAATGAGGCTTGATTTTATTGCATGTTTATATACAAACTTGCTCACTATGCCTTGCATTTTATTACTAAAATAAACAGAGAAGTTTGAAAAATTTCCATCAATATGCAAATAATTGTGAGACTTGAAATTAACTGTTAAGCGAGGTACTAAATTATTCATGACTATATCTCCATGCTGAATCCTGTCGTGTTTAATTTATTCAGTCTAGCGAGTGCTTAATTATTGCATTCGTATATATGGCACCTCATGTGGTTATAAACTTGTAGTCCATCCATCTTTTACTGCTCTTAATTTCATCCAGGTGTCTGTTTGGATTGATGAGAAATATTGATGACTGATGTTTAATTACTTAATAATTGAGTGGAGTTCAGTCAGCTGCGGAGCAACACTCAGAGACGCTGAACACAAACATCTCAGGCTCATCCAGACAGATGGAGCTGCAGTTAACACTCCAGATGTTGGAGGTGAGGTACATGCAAGAACTATGAATGGTAACATCTCTTAAACTGCCAAACCCCCCCCCCCCCAAAGGTCTGTCAGTAAGTTCAAGTTTAAAGTGTGGAAATTTAGCTCCGGTGTAAACATACGTTCACATTGTCAGCAGTCTCCTGTCTGAGTGACAGCTTGTGATTATAATGCAACCTCGCTGTGCTAAAATCAAATCGAGAGAAAGCTCACGTCCAGAATCATGAAGTGATTTAAGCTAAATATTGCAATTACTCTCTGAGAGTGTGCTTAAAAGATTTTAATTCAAAATATCTTAACCATGAATAAACCATATGCAATTAGCAAAGAATAATTTAAATACTCTATGAGAGCATTAAAATAAGATCTGATTTTAGAACTGAATCAGATGGAATTCTACTTAAACATAACTATAAAATATCTTAATAATATTAATATTAATAATAAAGAAGATATTAAAATAAGTAGATACTACACAGTCCCACAAAGCTGTAATACCAGGGCCTAAAATGAACACTCACCAAACACGAGTTAAAATCTGCATTGGCAAGTATATGAAACGGTGTCAATAGCCAGATGGCCAGTAATATTTTTATGAATTCAATGAAGGAATTATTTTAATGAAAAGAACAAATTCACACAAAGTATAGTAAACATAGTCGATTATGTCTTAAGTGAACATAACTAGTTAGGAAAAACACGTGTTTTCTGACGAAGATGAACGAAAGTCGGTTAGAACAACATGAGGGTGGGTGAGTACTGACAGACCCCCCCCCCCCCCCCCTAAAAAGCACTGTTTAATTATTTTTTGTATTTATGTTCTGTAGTATTTCTTTGTGCTTTTACTGACTAATTATTTGTCTTTAATCATGGTTTAAATTTAAAGTAGTTTTAGCTGTGGTATCGAAAATTGGTGGTATGTGAATTTTCACTGGTATCTAACATTTTGGTGTCATAACTGCCTGCTTTTGCAAAAACAGTTTCATGCCCGGTAAAATATATGTATGGCTGGTAAATTTTCTAAAGTCACTGGCCGTTTGCAGGTGTGGCAAAAAAGTTAGTTTTAGGCCCTGCATGCCACTATGCAGTTACATTTGTATACAAATATATCTAAAGGCATTTTGGCAACAATTAAGCTCAATGTTTTAAAGGGCCCCTATTATGGATTTTTGAAAATGACCTTTCATGTAGTGTGTAACATAGCTCTAAGTGAATTAAAACATCCTGCAAAGTTTTAAATCTGAAAGTGCACCGTCTCTAAATTCATCTTTACCACGATACCACAGCAGTATGATCCTAAACTTTTGCTGTGTTCCCTTTATTTTACTGACGACTGCTTCTCAAATCTCGTAGTTCAATGCAGGATTCACAACCTGCTTACTCTTGAAAGATGGTGTTCAAAATACTTAGTTTTGAGTTTTATATTGTGTAATGTTAGGTCTCCTGCTAACTGGTTAACTCACATTATTATTGTCTTACTGAAATACTTCTGCTAATCCGTTGTGGGGCACTATTAACTAAAACTGAAAGATTAAGCATGAAGTAAGATTTGTTTTACCAACGTTTATGTTACATCAGTCATTCACGCTAGAGCTCGGCTAATATATACATTGCATACATGCACTGTTATTGATACAGTTTCCACGTGTTCACCGCAATATATTAGAAAAATACTCGGTAAACAAATTATTACAAGTAAAATAATCGGTTTGTTGATGGACATGCACTTGTTAATGCTGATGCTGAGGAATTACAGTTGCAACATCTCATAATTTACCTCAAACTAAGTAGTGTATCACTGAGAAACGTCCTGCTCGAGTCGTCCTTGCGATGGAGGTTCAGGTTGAATAACTAGTTCTTTCAATGTTTTATCATCGCGCTCGCATTGATATGGTAAAATCGATGTCATTGTTCATTACTGTGTTTAGTTTACGGTGTAGGAAGCCTCAGGAGGACACGCAGAGCTGACGTTGTTATGGCAATGGGCGTTTTTGTTTTCGACGCGCGCGCTGTACGCGGTTAACCAATCACAAAAGACTGAGCTGTCTGGCCAATTAGAGCAGAGTAGCTCGTGGAAAGGAGGGATTTAGAGAGATTGATTCATCTGACGAGTCGTTTGAGAATCGTTGAAAATGTGGTGATGTGCAAATGTATATTATGAGAAAATTAAACAATTTTTTTTTTTTTTTACCTTTGATGCATGTAAACCTGTTGTAGGAGACTCCAAAACAACATTAGGAAACTTTAAAATAGCATAATAGAGGCACTTTAAACATTTCTTTTGATATACCTGTACAGCATTTGGGCAAATATTATGCTGCGTTCCAGGCAGGTTTTTGAGCACGTAAATCATGACTTCAAACCACGACTCACGACTTTGTAGCGTTCCAGGCCAGTCACGCCAAACTACCTGAGCGCAATATACATACTTATTGTTTCAGACACATAACATTGTAATACATAATCGTGTGTGTATTATTATCATTTTTATTATATTATTATTAATTTGACTGCAACGTTATATTGTCCTGTGTATTCTCACCGTGTACCGCCGGCAGAAACACCGCATCCGTAGGGGCTGCCATTGGTTTCGCGGGCTATGTGACGTCAGAGCTCGTAACTGGGAGTACATCGATCTAGTACGAGTCACGGGTTTGACCGCAGTTCCAGTGCACTTTCACAGGTATAAGGTTGGAAAAACACGGGTTACAGGTTGCCTGGAACGTGGCATTAACACTACTGAATGACTGAATATCACCTAAAACAACAACTGTTCATAAGGTGAATGAGGTGAACTCAAAGAACATCCCAGTTACTGTTGAACTGTTTAATGTGTTTCTTTTCATTATTCATAACCTTGAGTGAGAATGAATGATCTCAGAATGACTTTATGCAAATGTGAAAGAACACACAGGCACTTTTGTTTGTCTGTTTTGTTTCAGTCTGCCATGTACGCTGCTAAAAAGACTGGACAGTCACATAGATGATGAATATTAAATCACAGTATTGATGGAGTTGTTTATTTTGAAATGGAGAGTGATTATTTGTTGATTTCTTTCTCTCAGATGTGCATTTCTATGGCAACATTTGGGAGGCAAACAACTCTAAAAACAGTGAAATTAATTATTAAGGCTGAGATTATTATTATTATCTGTAAAAAGTCTGTATCGTGCAATATATATTTATAGTAGTGTTTTGACTTGTTTTAAAGTTTTTTGTTAATTTTGACAACCCATACAGCATTGTGTACCCCAAAAAAAGCTTTTGACTTAAATTAATAAAATAAACAAACAAATTGAAACTCACTTACTGACAGACAGATGATTTCAAATGATCACATACGCTTTGTGAAGAGCACTTGTGGCTGTGCGTCTCAGTGTAAGTGGATACATATACTTGCATCTTAAAATGCTTTAAAGTCAAGTTATATCTGTGCATTAGTGTGAATGCAGCCTATTTAGCCTGCGGTCTATGATGTCATCAGTAATAATCGAAAAGCAGTAAAGCTAGAAAAGAGAAAAATCTCTTGACTGGAAAACATCCAGATATTTAAAGTGCCCCAATTGTGATAATTTAAAGGCTCCTAATTTTGTTTTGAAGGTTTCCTACAATAGAGGGAATGCATTAACGTCACTTTCCCGCCGGAACACGCCCCCTCAGCCGGACTGAGTGGCAGAAGAGCTGCTGCATGACTGGATTTAATAGGGGAAACTGCGAAAACGCAAGTATAACAAACGATTATCAGTTTAAACTAAAGATTGGACTCAATATAGTGTTCCTTACAACTTACTAAAGATCCAGTGATCCATGGATATTAACATGCAGCCAGGAATCGTGTTTCCTGACATTTATATGTGCCTGATTTCGATTTTTACAGTGGTAAATATTTGATTGATGAGTTGTCAATGCAATATATAACAATACAATATATAGAGAATGATTTTACCACTAAATTCAGCATATCGACACAAAAATGATAACTGCAAATCCACCTTTCGCTGCCTGGAGTCCAGTTGTTTCTATGAATTGCAGCGATCTATTTGCTTCTCTGTTGTGTAGCTTTAGGTAGTCTGTAAAAATATACCTCATATTTCTTGTCAAATCTAGTTGTACAGTCAGTCTCAAAGCTCTTTCCCGTTTTAGACGCGTTTTGTGTGTTTTTCCGCAGCATTCACGCTGAAAACCAATGCTGCCGCTCAGTCTTTTTGCCACTTGTGGGCGTAACCGCAGTCACTCCGGCCAACGGTGACGTCACGTGCATTCCCTCTATAGGTTTATATACATCCAAGGTCAGAAACACTTTAATTTTCTCGTTGCACATCAACTCACTTCTCAAAGAGTCTGATTTTTCTGCCCTGATTGGTCAGATGGCCCAGTCTGTTGGGATTGGTCTACTGTTTACAGCTCGTGTTAGAAACACCTATTACCATATCTGAATTTCAGCTCTGGAGGCTTGATACACGGAGATACAAACAGCAACTATGGAGTCGGGTTTTCCGTATCAATTCCATCGATTCATCCTTTTGAAGTGCATACAAAGTAGATTGGCAACACTGAAAACAGCTTCTTCTCAACATGTCGAGAACAAAAAACGAATTCTTCCAGGCATCAGCTATAACTACAGTGTTTGAGGGCTGGTCAATGTGAAGAACATAGGCTGAAATTATGCAAATGTTTTACATTGTTACACAGGTATGTAACAGCAAGTGAGACGACTAGTTTCAGCATTGATGAGGTTCAGAATTGATTCTTTCTTTTATGAGACAATAACTTTATTTGCCATGCACTTTGATCTTTAAAACTTTGCAGACCTTTTACATTCATAAACAGCTATTACACACTGTGTAAAAAGGTAATATTCGAAAAAGCATAATAGGGGCACTTTAAAGCACTCTTAGATACTAAAAGCACTCTTTGTTCATTGCTTGTACAATTTTTCTTTGTTCCTCTTTATTATTTACTTATATGTTCTGCAACTATAGTTGAAAATTCTTAACATATATTTTTAATTTGTGATTATTTAAAAAACATAATTATAATTAAATAAGTAATTAAAAATACTAATAAATTTAAGATTTAAAGTCTGTAAACCAATTAATTAATTAATAATAATAATAATAAATAGTTTTGGAATCTGATTGGAACTTGAGGTGCCTAAAGATTCCCACACCTAATAAATGACATGAAAATGACAATAAAAAAAATAAAAAATAAATTTCTCAAGAAAAATTTTTCTAGAAAAGAATTAGACTGAATTGTCACAAAAATAATGATATTTTTTTATGTTTAATATATTAAAAATAAATATATTTTTTTATTCCAAATAAATAAAATTTGAATTGAATGAATTGTTGCAATAGCCTCAGTCTTTATTCCCACAAACCTATACATTCTGTGCAGTTTCGTGTGCATTCACTAACCAAGAAATACAACAGTGCTTCAAAAACTACTATATCTTTAAAAGCTTGCCAAATTTTGCGCTTATAGGCGTAATTTGTGGACAGGACATGTCCCCACCACCCATCTCGCATGCAGCACAAATGTATCATCTCCAGTTGACTAGCAGAATATTCATTTTGTTTGTTTGTTAAGAGGCGATCTGGCACAGGAATGTGTTGTTTTTGAAATCATTCTAAGTGTTAATTGCTGCTTATCAGTTTCGTGCACAGTCTTCACACAGACAGGCACTTCAATCTATCGCTTAACGCCGTTGCAGAGACTCTCTATTCGTTCCAGTGAAATATCAAAACAAAATGCACAAAACATGTCACTGCTCTTGATATACAATCACTGATGAACATCTTTGGTTTTAATGAGAGAGAGAATAAAAAAAACATGAGGGCGGATAAGAACCCGGAACCTCTCATACGCTTAACAAAAGTTCTACCACCAGGCAGTTGTCAGGATACAGGCAAGGAGACAGAGGTAAGTGAATCCAAACACAGCTTTATTAAATGTGACACAAGTGCAAGGGTGAGTATTCTCAGAGTGCAGGTGCAGATACGAGGTGGATCACTATGTGCGGGGCAGATTACAGGTGAGCAGATCCTCTTCAGGTTACTTTATGTCAAGCGGTTGCAGATCTTTCATACGTGTCTTTTCCCTTTCAGATGTCGTCGTGGGAGAGATAACTCATCGTGAACACCGGGACTCAGGAAGATCCAGGATTTAAGGGGGCAGGGATCCAGATGGGGTTTCAGGAAGCAAGGACTCGGACAGGATGTCTGGAGGCAGTGGAACAGGAATGCAGAGGTTAGTAATTCACAGGTGAGTATACTTTACTTGGCTGGAACTGGACTTCTTTAGAGGCTTTGTAGGACAACGGGAAATGGTCTGTTCCTGTTGGAGGCTTGACGGTGAGTGAGGGTGTGGTGAGTGTTTTTATGCAGGGGTTGATGAGGCTTACTGATTGTGAACAGGTGCAGGTGATTAATATTCTGGGGAGAGTGATCGCTGTGTGGTGAAGGATGTGGTGTCTGATTGGTTCCTGACATTACCCCCCCCCCCCCCTCCAGGGTCCGCGCCAGCGGACCTTGGACCCCGACGTCGTGGTGGTCTACCTCTTGTCCGTGGCGCAGGTTTGTCTGGATATTGAGCGTGAAACTCTCGGAGCAGATTGGGATCAAGGACGTCGTTCCGGGGTACCCAACATCTTTCCTCTGGTCCATACCCCTCCCAATCTATGAGATATTCAATCTGACCACCTCGACGTCGGGAGTCCAAAATCTCATTAATCAAATAGATGGGCTCTGGTTCAATAGGTGGTATCGGGGGTTATCCTCAGGGACCGGTTCTGTGGCTGAGTGGGGTACAGGTGGGTGGTGAGGTTTCAGGAGGGAGACGTGAAACGTGGGATGGATCCGATGTTCTGAAGGTAGGCGAAGTTGATAAGTGACTGGGTTTACTTGTCTTACGATGGGGAACGGTCCGATGTATCTGGGGTTGAGTTTGCGGCAAGGTTGGCGTAGACGGATGTCTTTAGTGGAGAGCCAGACTAACTGTCCGGGTTGGTATTCGGGAGTTTGACGGCGGTGAGCATCTGCAAAATGTCGTTGGCGATTTACTGCTTGCTGAAGATGATGATGAGTTTGGTTCCACACTCCCTCGCTCTCTTGAAACCACTTATTTACTGCTGGTACTTCTGAAGGATCGCCGGACCATGGAAACAGTGGGGGTTGGTAACCCAGCATACACTGGAAAGGAGTCAGTTGAGTGGATGACTGTCTGAGGGAGTTTTGTGCGTACTCTGCCCAAATGAGGTAACGACTCCAGATGTTTTGGTTGGAGTGGCAGAAGGTACGCAGGAATCGCCCTACATCTTGGATTTTACGTTCGGTTTGGCCATTTGTTTGTGGATGGTATCCTGATGACAAGCTTACGGTCGCGTTCATGAGGGTGAAAAAGGCTCGCCAAACTTGAGCCAAACCCCTGTCAGACACGATGTCCTCTGGGATGCCGTAGTTCCGGAAGACGTGCTCCATCAGAAGTTCAGCAGTGACAAAAGCCGTGGGGAGCCCTTTCAGAGGAATCAGCCTACATGCCTTGGAGAACCGATCAATGGCTACGAGGATACAGGTGTTACCGTCGGAGGCAGGCAGGTCCGTGACGAAATCCACTCCAATGTGGGACCAAGGTCTATGTGGAACTGGAAGCGGGACGAGTTTACCCACAGGGAGATTTCTGGGAACCTTGGACATGGCACAGGGGATACAACCTTGTATGAATGTCGTGATGTAATGCTGCATATTGGGCCACCAGTACTTGACTTGGAGAGTAGTGAACGTTTTATTTATTCCGGGATGACCGGTGCCTACGGAGGAGTGAGCTGAAGCAATGAGAGAGTTGCGGAAGTCCTCTGGGACGTAAATCTTCTCGGGGGGACACCCTAGGATTCGAGGTTGTTGTCGTGACAGTTCCAATAATTGCTCGTTGATCTCCCACTGGATGGGATTGAAAAACAACTTTTTGGGCAAAATGGTCTCGGGTTCCTCCTTAGGGATTTCTGGGGCATGGATGCGAGAGAGGGCGTCCGCTCTAGTATTCTTGGAGCCTGGACGATAAGAAACGTGGCGTTCAGAACGATAAGAAACGTGGCGCCTGACGTGGATTCAGTCTTTTCGCATCTCTTAAGTACTGGAGGTTCTTATGATCCGTAAGTACCAAGAATGGATGCTTCGCCCCCTCTAACCAATGCCTCCATTCCTCCAAGGCAAGTTTCACAGCTAAAAGCTCTCGGTTCCCAATGTCGTAGTTGATTTCCGCTGTGGATAATTTCTTGGAAAAGAATGCGCAAGGTACGGTCTTGGAGGATGAGCCTGAGTACTGGGACAGAATCCCTCCTACCCCGGTAGTGGAGGCATCTACTTCCACCACAAATACCTTCTCTGGATCTGGATGGTGGAGCAAGGGTCAAGTGGTGAAAGCGGCCTTGAGGGCGTTAAAGCCACGCTCAGCTTCTGGGGTCCAAAGCAACACTTTCGGTTTCCCCTTTAACAGGGAGGTAAGAGGAGCTGTCAAGAAACTGTACTGGTGTATGAACCGTCGGTAAAAATTAGCAAAGCCAAGGAACCTCTGGAGCTCTTTCACCGACTGTGGGGTTGGCCAGGACATGATGGTTTCGGTCTTCCGTTTGTCCATCTCCACACCTCTTTCACTGAGTTGGTATCCCAGGAATTCGACATCGGTCTGGTGAAACGTGCACTTCTCTGCCTTTAGAAAGAGGGTGAATTCCCTGAGTCGTTGGAGTACCAGGGCCACATGATGTTGATGTTCAACAGGATTCTTGGAATAAATCAGAATATCATCAATATACACCAACACAAATTTCCCCAGGTAGTCTCGGAGTACCTCGTCCATGAAGCTCTGGAACACGGAAGGAGCGTTTACTAACCCATACGGCATGACCAAGTATTCATAGTGCCCTGCAGGCGTGATGAAAGCTGTTTTCCACTCATCCCCTTCTTTAATTCTGATCAGATTGTAGGCACTTCTCAGATCCAACTTGGTGAAGATCCTGGCTTCTCGGAGCTGTTCGAGGGCTGTTGGGATGAGAGGCAGCGGGTAACTGAATTTGACGGTGATTTGATTCAGGGCTCTGTAATCAATGCAAGGTCTTAATCCTCCATCCTTCTTGGCGACAAAAAAGAAACTAGCGGCAGCAGGGGATGTAGAGGGACGAATGTACCCCTGTTGTAATGCTTCCTCGATGTACTTCCGCATAGATTCTTGTTCAGGAATGGAGAGTGAGTAAATCTTACCGGACTGCCAATTTATGGTAGGTTGGTGACGAATTAACCATGGACAGCCGAGAATGATGTCTGCTTGGCTATTCTGAAGAATGAAAGGTTCGAACATTTCGTGGTGAAGATTTTCAATACACAGTTGGATGGGTGTGATCTGCGAAGTAACATACCCCTTGTTAATGGGTTCGCCGGTCACAGCATGAATGGAATATGGCTTTGGGATGTCGACCTTTCTGAGGTTAAGTTTCTTGCAGAGTTGCCCTGATATGAAGTTCCCCGCTGATCCGGAATCGACAATGGCTGCTACAGATACATGGAAAGTTCGAATTTTCAGGATTACTGGAATTGTGAGTGGTGTCAATACGGCGTGGTGAGCCAGAACGGAGCTTACCGTCAT
The DNA here is from genome assembly GCA_026230005.1 of Gila orcuttii. Lineage (NCBI taxonomy): Eukaryota > Metazoa > Chordata > Actinopteri > Cypriniformes > Leuciscidae > Gila > Gila orcuttii. Next base: position 26,391,398 of record JAPDVR010000007.1, on the reverse strand, counting down.
CTGAGGTGGCCGAATAGGGCATGCAAGTCGAAAATGACCCTTCACACCACAGTACAGACATAACTTCATTTCTCTGCGACGAGAGCGTTCAGCCTGGGTGAGCCGGTGAGTATCAACTTGCATTTCTTCTGGGGCTTTTTCAGACTCACGATTCGTGAGGACGTGAGGGGATGTGGCGTGAGAAACTCGAGTATCTCGATAGCAGCTCTGGGACCGTTGATGAATACGGAGAGTTTGCTGTATGAATTTTTCGAGCCCCAGGTTGTCATCGTAGATCGCCATTTGGAGACGAAGTGCAGGATTGAGACCGCCGCGATAAACAGCCAGGAGAGCCGTTTCGTTCCAACCACTCACTGAAGCTAGAGTTCAGAATTCAATGGAATACTCTGAAACGGATCTCTTATCCTGTCGAAGATGCATTAGCTTATCACTGATGGTGGAATCACTGACTGGTTGGCCGAAAACCTCCTTGAAATGGTGAATGAAATTTTGTAGTGACCTGGTAACCTCAGTCTCTTGTACCCACAGCGACTCAGCCCATCTTAATGCTGTTCCAGATAACTGCTGAATGATGAAAGAGATTCGTGAACGGTCTGTGGGAAACAGATGAGGCTGCTGTTCAAAGGTGAGCGAACACTGCAACAGGAAGCCATTGCAATCTTCCGCCCGACCGGAGAAGGGCGCTGGTCGGGACGTGGGGCTAGCAATGCATACCATTGTGGAAATGAGGTTCGCGGAAGTGGAGGTGGGCTGTGGAAGCGAACTCGCCGCATCGGTTGCTGGTTGCCCTGGAATGGCTGCGGTTGGCGGTTGTGTTGGATCCATAGCGGTAGTAGGTCAAGCCTTCTGTCAGGATACAGGCAAGGAGACAGAGGTAAGTGAATCCAAACACAGCTTTATTAAATGTGACACAAGTGCAAGGGTGAGTATTCTCAGAGTGCAGGTGCAGATACGAGGTGGATCACTATGTGCGGGGCAGATTACAGGTGAGCAGATCCTCTTCAGGTTACTTTATGTCAAGCGGTTGCAGATCTTTCATACGTGTCTTTTCCCTTTCAGATGTCGTCGTGGGAGAGATAACTCAGCGTGAACACCGGGACTCAGGAAGATCCAGGATTTAAGGGGGCAGGGATCCAGATGGGGTTTCAGGAAGCAAGGACTCGGACAGGATGTCTGGAGGCAGTGGAACAGGAATGCAGAGGTTAGTAATTCACAGGTGAGTATACTTTACTTGGCTGGAACTGGACTTCTTTAGAGGCTTTGTAGGACAACGGGATATGGTCTGTTCCTGTTGGAGGCTTGACGGTGAGTGAGGCTGTGGTGAGTGTTTTTATGCAGGGGTTGATGAGGCTTACTGATTGTGAACAGGTGCAGGTGATTAATATTCTGGGGAGAGTGATCGCTGTGTGGTGAAGGATGTGGTGTCTGATTGGTTCCTGACAGCAGTAAGGGCACATTAACAATTATAGCGGATTTATGCATTTATTCACCAACACTAATCTCGTGACTGACAATTTATTGTATTATAGTAGATTTTAAGGATGAAACTATCATGTTAAAGTCCCTGTAAAGGCAATTCTAAAAAAAAATTCTAAACACATCATAAATGTTAGAAATGTATTGCTAAAACATATTACAAAGACTGTGAACTGTGAAGTACTGAACTGTGGAGTTAGACCGTTAATCAGTTTTTCACCTGTGTTCCGGATTTTTTGGGCGGGTCTAAAACAGGGCTCGATGACGCACTGGAGCCCCTGAGCTCCTGGACACGCCCCTACTTGATGACACACTGGAGCCACTGAGGCTGGCCCTTCCACTAACAATATAAATAGAGCACATTCACATCAGTTTGCCGCTCAATCGCGAATTACTGTCAGTACTAATAGTTACTACAGCCTACAGTTTGCTAGCTAGCTATGCCTTCGTCACGGAAATGCGTACTACCTGGATGTGATCACGTACAAAACAGATCGGTGTCCTTATTTAAATTTCCGAAAAACAATCACATCAAGAAGAGGTGGATTGATTTTGTGAAGAGCCACCTTGATGGAGAGCTGAGGATCACCGCCAAACCTGCCACTGTAGTGATCATTTTACACGGGATAGTTTTATCAACTTTCGTCTGAGACAACTGGGATTCACTGACAATCCGCTGTTACTGGTGAATGGGGCCGATCCGACTATCTCCCGCCTCGGCCTTCATCCTCCCGGCGCGGACAACTGGTGCCATCATCGGCAGTGCGTGCCCACCAATGAGTGCAAGTTGCCTTGATAGCTTATTTTATGTACTTGCTGACTTTTTTTATCATTCAAATTTGGCTGGGTGGCTAATAACACATCTTTCTGTGGTGTGAAAAACTCAGAACACATACTTAATTTTGACTTTACAGGGACTTTAAACATGACTTCTATGTCGATAAATTAAACTCAATGTACTATTGAAATTAAACATGAATTATTGTATATATCTTATATAGCATTGTATCAGCAACCCCAACACACACACACTCCTGCCAACTGATTTTTTAGAACAAAGTTACGCCACTGGCTCTTAAACAGAGAGCAGAGAGATATGGCTTGCCGCTGGAGTGACTGACAGGCTCAGTCAAACTATTATTCCTAAGGTGTAATTGCATGTCTTCTGTAGTGTAAATGACTCTTGACATAAGAGAGCATGCGAGCTGAGGGCTAATTGAGTGAGGATACACTCTCCCCTCTCCAAAGCTATCAGGAACACTGGTATCACATGCCAACTGAAAGAAAAACCAGCGATGTGAAGACGGCAACAGAGAAGACCAAGGACACAAATCCTAAAGGAAGACCAAGGACACAAATCCTAGAGGGAAAATTGAAATGGCCCAAATTCTACAATTGAGATAACATGTTTTTGCTCATTTTCACTGTCACTGAGCCTCTTCAGTTCTAAAGACAATCTATCCAGAGAGGGCGAGCATTTGGAAAAACTGCAAACACATTTTGAACGAAGGAAAGGACTTCATCAGACCGAAAACAGGCAGATTTCCATGACAGCAGTGAGATTAAGATGAAGATTGTCTGTCGCGCTGATGTTTTCCTCTAAATACTCACAATCTAAATCTCTGTCAGGCAGCGAAAAGTAACTGACAACACTGAGAATTCAAGAGATCCTACAATGACCTTGTTTAAATTGTTTTTTTTTTAACTTCTCTGTTATTTCCTTTTATCAAGTGCAGTCATACAGTATGTCACAGATTAACTTTTTTATGATACAGTGAAGTGTCACGGGTAAGTCTACAAACAGAATAGCAGTCCATAGATATCTTTCATCCTAACAATAATACATGTGAGGTAAGATCTTTATCTCCGCTATACCACATATATATCTACTACATTTGGTAAGTAATACAGTAATTTTCACATTGCAGATGACCATTACATCAAGATTAACATAAATAAAATAATGATAAAAGTAAGAAAAATATATAATATTAAGAAAAGAAAAGAAAAGAAAATGAGAACACACAACATAAAAGTATGCGCAAATGTGCGTGCACAAATCCATATGGGAAGAAAATAAATAAATACAGCAAGAATAAGGAATCAATTCTGCATATCACTCATATCAAATGAAAATGTAGGGCAATGGATGACCATTTATTTAGGAATACATCTGCGTTCAGTTGTAATAATGCTGTTGTATGATCCACGTTATAAACGTCTTGGATTCTTTCCCTCCATTGTGTAACCTTTGGAGGATGTGGCTTCACCACATGTTTTAAAGATGTCTTATGTTTTATATTAAAGATTAAGAGTGTTTTAAAGATGAAATAACACTGGAAGGACCGCACTTTTACTGCAGGCCCGGATTAAGAGGACTTTGGGCCCTGGGGCTATAGCAACACCAAGGGCCCCCTTTCATCTGATTGCCATGCCACAGTCTTCTACCGCAATAAATATTTTTTTTATTGTTATTAAAGCTGCAGTCCGTAGCTTTTCCTCTTTGTCGCCATCTCTGTTCGAAAACTGCAATTGCAGTTATTTGCGGAATTATCAACTTTACGTGGGTTGTACATCGCCATGAAACAGTGCGGATGAATCCAATGTTTTGAGGTGAGTGTGCGGCTGTTAATCACCGCGCCGGTGTGGATACGGGCATTCAGAATCGCACATTATACTTTTTGGAAGTATGACCAATATTAGAATTTTCAACAGAAAATAATGTCTGAACAAGTAAGTAACATCCACTTTTGTTCTGATCAACTAAGGGGGAAAAAAGCATTGCAGTAAATCTTATTTTGTATAAACAAATAACAATCTTAGTGCTATGAAATAAACGGTGTATGAACAGAATCCCTGTTATGCATAAACGTGTTATAATATAACATAATATAAACATCTTATGACAGGAACATTTTGATATGGAATATCAGGATAAAAATTACTCCACATAATTTCTTGGTTCATTTTGGGAACCTTTTATTGATAAAACATTTTTACCCCTCCCCTTCCATAAGTGCATTTACTCCAGATATGAACTCAAAAACATAAAGGTTGCCAAAATCAGCAAAAACATTACTCATACTTCAGTCATACTTCCTCAATAAGTACTTAACCATGAATAATTTAAAGGGATAGTTCATCAACATCACCCTCATGTTGTTCAAAACCTGTATGAATTTATTTCTTCTGCTGAACACAAAAGATGATATTTTAAAGAATGTTGGTAACCAGACAGTTGACGGCACCCATTGACTTCTATAGTAGGAAAAATATATATTAAGTCAACTACCGTAAACTGTCTGGTTACTAACACTATATAAAATATCTTCTTTTGTGTTCAGCATAAGAAAGAAATTCTTTCAGTTTGAACAACATGAGGGTGAGTAAATGACAGATTTTTTTTTTTTTTTATATAACTTTCCTTTTACATAGGGTCTTACAGTTCAATAGTCTTTTTTTCTAGCTTTAGCAGAGCAGAAATCCTTTATGATATCATTAAAATCCATTAAAATTCATTAAAATCCAGTCACTGTTTTAATAATCGAGTCATTAATTCAACCGATTTGTTTAAACGGCTGTTTGATTCAACGACGAAGCAAACAAGGAGTCATTTAATCATTAAATGAATGGATTTGTTCAAAACGCGGATTATTCAGTAACGATCCACCACTATCAGTTTCAGAGATTGTTTCTGCTGTGGTTTCATTTTGGAATTTTCATCGGCGAAGTGACGATAAACCAAAACGTAACTCTCAATGTTAACTTATTGGTCAACTCATTTATTGTTGCATAACATATATCACATTAGCAATTGTGCTAATATTTGGGGAAAACTGTGGTTTTACTTGTGAATATATCACACCTTTCTATATTATGTAATATTACAATAAGACAAAAACTCATCGGGGCAAAAATGCCCATGTAGACTTTGGATATTGGACCTTGATGTTCGTAAAAAAAAAGTAATTCAGCTTTTTTTTTTTTATAATATAAAAAACGTGGAAGACCCCGTGGAAGATTTTTACAAGGGTGAGTGGTGGGAGAAAAAACACTGACATTCTGGATTCAGACTGCAATAAAATCACCGACTAGCCCCTATACATATTGAAAATACCTTACGATCCACGAGAAACAATTACCATCCAAATAGTGCTTAATTCATTAACTTACTTCAGCTGCTTGTTTACCTTCTTCGACATATAAAACGACGCAGGAGGGTGAGGCTAACTGTGGGCTGCTGCCGCTGCACTCGGGGTCTTCCACGGGCACGGATGAAAGTGAACCAAAGTATTTAGTTAGTTTAGGAATTTTTGCATCCCTTTTCTGTCTTTCGAGTTTGTTTTTCCTTTTTTGTGCACCACTATCACTTTTTTTCATAATTTTTGCATTCTAGCGAGATTTATACCCATGTTCTATCATGAAAGCATAACGAAAAGAGGCGTTTCTCAACGTCATGGCGCAAATTGCAGAGTTAATTTGATTGGGCGGTGAATTATATCAGTCAGGCACATTTTCCAATAACTTCTTGTTATTTTATTATACACAAATCAACCACCTATGATTTAACAATCTCATTTCCTCCAGCCAATCACGGGCCCCCTAATCCCGCGGGCCCTGGGGCTTCAGCCCCACCTAGCCATTATGTTAATCCGGCCCTGGGGGCGCGCCCCACACTTTGAGAACCGCTGCTTTAGTGAATAAGTCGTAATCAATATTAAGCTTAATTACATCAAAAGAAGGCGGGTTCATGCTGCATAAACTTCTAAAATGGATTATAAATTTGCCGGCTTGTCGGTGATAGTTTAGTTTAACCTTTTCACTGCTGTGTGCTTTGGCCTGCATTCAAATAAAAAAAATATCTTAAGCCTTGTATTTTTTAAATAAGTTTTATTAATAAAGTAAAGGCATAGAACCAGTTTATTCGTAGTGCATTGACAATAGTTTTATATAATTAGTTTATTAATTAAATTAACTTGGTCCATAAACTTGGTCCAAAAACTTGGTCCATAAATCAAAAACACTTGCATGTAATAATATAAAACCTGGTACATATACAGATCTCATCGGGCCAAACAACTTTCGTGCCCTAAGTTTTATGCTGGCTATTTAGGGTTGTTTGGAAATGCATGCCTTGGAATTTGATATACTCCTCCTAAGGAATTCATCTGATCGCCACCAAACTCGGTCTGCATGAAGTCAAGACATTGAGGATGATAAAATGCCAGCTGATTTTTGATATCTCAAAAGGTTTGGCCGTGGAGAGGAAACTAATTTATGACGAAAAAAGGAAACAGGAAGTGTGTTATAACTTCTGTATACATAAACTGATCTCGATGAAACTTCAGCTGTGTGCTCGTTGTAAGAGGCCGATCACATGGATGTGACTATAGTGAGTCAAAGTTATTGCGCCACCAACTGGCAGCAGGAAGTGTGTCACTTTCAAAATGCTTTGAAATCACCTTCTTATTTTTACCTTCAACCTTTTACCTTATTTCTTTCAAACTTCCTTACTATAATGTAAACATACGGCAGATGTAGACCTGTGAAAGGATTCTTGATATCTTAGAAACTGTTGCCGGGCAAAGCATCAAACTTTAATAGTCTTTTTGGATGCTTTTGAGACACTTATCATGCTATAAATTGCATGAAACTCGACACACACAAAGTTCTCAGCCGGTACACATTGGCGAAGTCTCAGAAACGGGCGTGGTAGAGGGGCTCAGTAGCGCCACCTTTTGACAAAAGTGGGAGGGCTAGTTTTACCTACAGTAACAAAACTCAGACAACTTTCTAATTAAATAAATATATTAGGGATGTGACCAGTGATGGGAATAACGGCGTTATAAATAACGCCGTTACTAACGGCATTACTTTTTCCAGTAACGAGTAATCTAATTGATTACTCTTCTCATCTTAATAACGCCGTTACCGTTACTGCCAAAAAATGCGGCGCGTTACTATAACTGATTAAGCTGTTTTTTTTTTTTCATCAGACCAACTAGATCTCTGAGCGAGAGGCAAATACTTTTTTTACTGTTCTTCCTTGGTTAGTGGGCAGAGCACGAGACAAGCGCATAAATGCTGACGATTGGCTATAAGGTAGAGTAAAATGTCATTGTAAGCCAATCAGAGGTAGAGTTGGGCGGGTGTTCGAAAGCACGCATAGTAGTGATGGGCATTCGGCTCTTTTGACTCAGCTCACTGAAAAGAGCCGGCTCTTTTGGCTCACAAACGGCTCTTTAAATGACTTTGACTATAATATTTCAATTTGTATTACATAATTATTTAATTTCTATAGGCTAAATTTGTAAAAATAGAGTCGGCTCTTCAGATATGCGAGCCAGCTCCCAACGTTCACCTAAAAGAGCCGGCTCTTAGAGTCGGCTCATTCGCGAATCGCGAACGACCCATCAAAAGCTCATTCGCGAACGAGTCGATCCATCATCACTAACGCTCATTCGCGAACGACCCATCATCACTAACGGCTAACGCTCATGAATTGCGAACGACCCATCATAACGCATAGTCGGGCAGGACAGGACACACAAGGAACAACACAAGCCAGTCAGTCAACGAGAGACAGGTATGGCGACGAGCTTAACAAGCTTAATTTAATTTTGCCCAGTTGTGGCCTGTTGAGGGGCAATAAATATAAAAATTTCCAAAACATCTATTGTGTTATTTGCATTGATCCACTATATAAACATAATATCTACATACATGGCGTTTGATTGGAGGCTAGTCTCACTTTGTCCCACAGCAACATTTTTTTTAGATACGTGTACAATGTTTCATGTTTCTGTTAATAATGTATTGTATTAAGTGTCCATTTCATTATAATATTCAAATTTATCATAAATAATTGAACATGCACATGTATTTTAAGTTCCATTAAAGAGGGGTAGAGGTGGGGTCACATTTGAGCATTTGAAATTTAATTTTACTTGAAAGTAACGCAATAGTTACTTTCATAAGTAACTAGTTACTTTTAAAATTTGTAACTGAGTTACTAATTTAGTTACTTTTTGGAAGAAGTAACTAGTAACTGTAACTAATTACTTTTTAAAAGTAACTTGCCCAACACTGGATGTGACTGAGGATATTTTCCTACCGGTTAATCGATGTGTGACACCAGCGGGGGCTTTTAAATCGAGTCTTTAAAAAGAGAGTCATTGATTCATTTGTTCAAACGATTCGTTCAAACGACTGATTCAATGTTTATGAAATGATCATTAAATCTTTGACTCAGCCGATTCATTCAAAATGCTGAATCATCCAGTAATGAAAACACGGTTGAGTGTTGCTGTGAGATGCGTTATGATTCTGCTGTGATCTTTGTTTGGAACTATTTTCGTTGCTGAAACAGAACAAAAACAGTCAAAATTGCATCTAAAATGTAAGTGACTTCATTTGAACTGTTTATTGACTATTGTATGAAATCAATGTCACATTTTAAATTGGGATGGTATTCAGGAAAACAGTACTCATCGTGTGAGGTATCAAATGTTACAAATATAAAAACATTTTGAATTTTTATAAGCAGTATGTTAACTGAGTTTCTTTTGTGATTGCTGCGCTCATTTGTCAACTATACAGTTACACTCTGACGTGAGTTTAACCCCCCATTGATGTGTGCTTTGGCTTGCATTGGATAAGAACTGTAATTAGGCATTGTCTCTTCTTAAGAAGTTTGATTAAAAAAGTAAAGTCATAGAACCAGTTTATTTGTAGTACACTGACACCATAGTTTTAAATAATTACTTTAATAATTAGATTAATAAAAATATTAAAAATACCTTGAGGTAAGTACTGTCCTTATGCAAAAGATAACTTTCCACTCCAATGACCTATGACACTCAATGACATGAAATTCATCTAAATTTAATTGATCTTATGGATGTGGCTGTTGTGGTTCAGTCATAGTGGCACCAGCTATTGCAGGAAATGTGGCGTATGAATTTGATAAGGACGACTTTGATATTTTGCCTGTCGTGCACAGTTACCCTAAAGCCACCGGGGTGGCGGTGCCACCGGCTTGGGCCCGTCATCGCTGCTTCCAGCTATATTTTATTTGAAATCTTAAAATCTTACTGACCCCAAACTTTTGAACCATAGTGTATATTTTACACAGAAATGCATACGGCACATTTCATAAATACGGCCCAATTTCTTACTTTTAAAAATTAACTACAGTAGTTATGCTGCATTGTGGGTGGTTATAGTGGTTATTTTTGCGCTGAAATATAGTGTGCTAAAGTAGTGCACCTGTTTAGTGAATTCACTCTTAAGTCTGGCATCTTTTTCCACGCTGAATGCAGAACTGAATGGATTTCAGGTGAACGTACTGTACACACCGATAAATATGATGATTGTGCTGTCAACAGTGCTTCCTACAACAACAGCATGTGATAATCCCTCCCTTTGACTTCCTCTTTCCTGTGGAGAAAAACAGAAGTGTCAGCCACTGCTGGAGCCAGGTGTTATCTCCAGAGCCAATAGACAGGGACGGACACTGCACTGGCATTCTTCGGTGGTTGGGGAAGAAGATAAATGGAGTTCTTCACAGCTTCCATGCATAAGATGGGACATGCACCTTCATCTTGCTCTAAATAAGATTTGTGGCACCACAACAGAAAAAGTGCACCAGGAGACAGTGTCCAGAGGGGAAAAAAACTGTACAGCTCAGGGAAAGAAAGAGGGGATGTTACTGTAGAGTCTGTCATATACAGACACAGAGTGAAGAAAACAATGTAAGAGTACTGACGGGCACCAACTATTTCTGTTGAATGCTTTTAAACCCCCTATGGATTCCTGAGGTGGTCAAATTGCTCAGATCTCACAAGTGTCTTGGAGGGCATTTACACTTGGTCTATTCATAAACAGATTGTACAATCCAATCAGAACAGATGCAAAAGCCTAACTCTACTATTTGAGTGATACATTTACTGGTTCTATGTGTTTTTATGGTAACCTAAAACAAAAATGTGCAAACGTCTAAATTGGAGCTTTATTTGACTAAAAATGGTGGATAAAATGTTTTTTTTTTTTTTAAAAAGTCCTTATGCTCACAAAGACTGCATTTATTTAAGCAAAAATACAGTTAACTAGTCTGGGTTTCCCCATGCTGCCTTCCCGCAGCGCGATTTTATTCACGCTGAAAGGCAGTATGGATACCATGGTCCAGATTTTCGCCTCATTTAGGGAACCAATCACAGAACGGGGAGGGAGCAGCAAGACGATGACGACATCTATGCGACACACCGAAGCAGTTTCTTTATTTCTATGGATTCAACATGGTAGCAGACGCGAAGCTACCTTTTGATGCAGCCTTAGAGAATGTTCTAAGTAATTTAGAACGCAAGTTTATTTAGTCTTCTTCCTCGTCAAATTTCTGTCACTCTACAGACGTCATCTGGTATAATTGAAACGATTGGCTATGAGCTACGTATAGGCGCATTTGATAGACATTCTTAGCACCCAATAAACGGCGCCGGGCATTCGTAAACCACGCCTCAAATACGAGAAAATGTACATGTGGTTCCCAGACCCAATTCTCGTTGAGACTTGGCCAGGCTAACAGTTAACAGTAACATTGTGAAATATTATTACAATTTACAATAGCTGTTTTCTATTTAATACATTTTAAAATCTAACTAATTCCTGTGATGGCAAATATTCATTTTCAGCAAACATTACTCCAGTTTTGGAATATGGTGATTTGGGGCTCAAGAAACATTTATTATTATCAATTTTGAAAAACGTTGTGACCCTTAATGTTTTTGTGGAAACCATGATAATTTTTTTTCAGGATTCTTCATTTTCTGTTCAACAGTATTTATTTGAAATAAAAATATTTTTATAAATGTCTTTTCTGGTACTTTTGATCAATTTAATGCATGCTTACTGAATGCAAGTATTAATGTAAAAAAAAAAAGCCATTTGTACTTATTTTGGTAAAATAAAGTGCCACAACGCTATTCAAGATATCTCAAGCCCAATTTAACTCTTGGATACACCAATGAGAGTCATTTTTAGGTATCAGATAAGGTAGAAATCGTTGTGTATGCTGTATATTTTTGCTTTTTTGTATACTATACGACTAAACCATAGCTCTGGGAAACAGTGGTGTTTATGGAGCTGTGTGTTTTAGAGCAGCTTATTCGATACATGAATGTGAAAGACGTGCGTTAAGCAGAAGCCTGCTGTAAGAAGAAAGAGCATCTACTCTATAGAAGTCAGCTCCTGATACATGACAAAAGCTAAAAACAAGACATTCAAGAAGATACTCTGTAATTTGGGACAGATGGTGCTTTGGCAGCACCAGCTGCGTGCTGAAAGAAATATGCAGCATTTTGCATAGTGCGAATATGGCAAGCCTATAAGAGACACACAGACAAACATGTTTATTTACAGCAAATTCTTGTCAGTGTAGGATCATCTGACAACTTGTGACAAGATCCAGAGCCTGAAAGCCTGAGATCTTTCATCACTCATTCCTCATCTACTTGGATTTGAGGCAAATTAAATCATGCATTGGGAGATGGGGTCAACTCTTGATGTAAATCATTCATGACACCACATTCATAGATTGTGTTCTTAGAGCACAAATGCGCAAAACAAACAACTAAAAGTGGAAGAAGCAAAAATAGTCTGTAGAAATTACAGGTTTTTACTTGAGAGAAAAAAAGTCACTGTTGAGCTTGCAGTACCTGAACTCTGGCATCTGAAAATAACATGCTGTATTTGCAGAGTTGGACAGATCAAAAATGTGACTGTTTTCTCTGGCTTTTGAAATGGCTTGAAATGCATTTAAAATTGAAACCGAGAGATAACATGATCTTTAACAATGAGAAGATTGACAGCGTAATTCACACTTGTCACTAGTAATGGAACCACGTATGATGGCTCTTTAAGGTCATTAGAGTGATAAAAAAAGGAGCTGCTCTATCTTTCCTCGTGCCATCTTGAGGAATCGAATGCAAAAAGGAGGAATAAATTACCCTGCCATTTATGTTGCAGTGTCCTTTATATCTGCAAGAGTATCTGTCCCTTTTCATTCCAATGACTGAGAACATTATCAAATAATCTATTAAAAGACAAAAATAAAAATATTCTTATTAATAATAAAAATTATGATAAAAGAAAAAATTATATTTCAGTAAATTCTAAGGTGTTTAATGTGTTCCTCAGATTGTGATTATTGCTTAATAGATGTCCTGTCTATGTCCTGTATTAGATCTTTTAGTTTTGGCTTCTGAAACCGGAAGAACATGCACATGCAGCATAAAGACTAGGGTTTGATTCTTAATGCCATGTCCTAACCAGACGCAATGCGATAAGATTCCAGCGGCAAGCAATTTGTCTCTCGACACCAGACGCGGCACGACACGACCACAAGATGTGACAAAATCAATCACAGCCAATCCGAAGAGCGTGTGGGCGGGCTCTCTCTTCAAGCGCACTGCACCCGCAATGAAATGGAAAAGTACATAATCAAATTCATAACACCATTTTAACATTATTAAAAATGCATACTGAGTGACTTGTGCAGGCTTTTGTCATAGATACACTTTGTTCACAGTCACGCATCTTGTAATGTGTGGGTGCCTTTAGTTTGTGAAGATTCATTGCATGTAGTAAGTTCATGCATAAGTAATGTAACAGTTTTTTATGTAGGATGTTATTGCAGCATTATTCACAGTCAGTTCTATTTGATTAGGAAAGGTATAAAAGTATAAAATCAGTAAGGTCAGTCAGAACAGAATATGAACGTAAAGTCTGGGACTTTCAAGACCTCAAGCTTTTTATCTACCTGTGGGAAACTCAAATTGAGCAGTGCAAGAATTATCTTCAGATATAGCTTCACACTAAGGTGTTTCTCTGCAGCTATACCATCTGCTTGTGATCGCATGCAGCTTTAAATACAAAGTACATGTAAAAACGTGTAAACCATCTAAACAATTTCCTCATGTACAGCTGCTAATTGGGTTTTAACTGGGCTGTTTTAGAGGACGAGAGAGAGAGCGCATATCAAAAGTACATGACATCCACACAAATGTGTTACACTTAGATACAGAGTGACAAAAAAAACTCAATATACAGTGTGAACTTTTTTACATCATGTGTCAGGCAAGTTATATTCAGACACACATGGAATCTGTTACATTCCTTGTGGGCCTTGCAATTTCACAAAACGTTCTGCAGATTTCAATAGAATCTGAATGTGCATCACTCAAAGTTCTACACATCCAAAACAATTACAGTAACAAAAATGCATATGTCTATATGAGACGTTTATCATATGTTTGTACGCAAATACATCAAAAAAACTTTACAGATGATGTGCTCTTTCATAGACGTGTGGTAACTGCATTATTTTTGTTACACGAATAGCGTTATTGCTTTATAATGGAAGAAAAACCCTATCCAATTCTGTTTGCCTCACACTGTTGGTGGTTTTGCAGGAAGGAAGATCCACTGGGATGTATTTATAGACTGCATCTTGAAAAATGTAGGGGTGAGCGGGGCACAAACTAACACGGGGTTAATTGTAACACACTTGTTTTAAATACTTCCACACATGCTAGCATGACGAAACTTAGTGTATTTACTTGTTGCCATATCAACACTATATAGAGAAAATATTGCGCAAAAATTCTGAAATCTTTGGAAGATATCACTGAACATATATTTATCCATAGCAAAATTAAATTTCTTATATTATTTTTTCATCTCTGTTTTTTGTGTCTATTTAAAATTAGACAAATCTGATATTATTTTAATCCCCAATCTGTTATTTAACAGTTGAGATTGTTATACAATGCTGATCTAACCAGCAGAAGATACTAGCCGTGTTTAAATCCCAGTTGTGCAGGTGGGGCATGTTGTTAACCTGCGTTACAACGTGCCCCTATTAGAACTAAGCTACTCTATTCTATACTTTTATTAATTCTATTGAGAAACCATGAGAAAAAGTTGAATAAAGACTGAGAGTCCATGTTCAGAAATTATTATTATTATTGTTACTATGCTGACTAACTATGCAGTATAACTGTTTACCGGTGTGTTCGTTGTCAAACTCAAAAATTAGTTTATTTTTAATTTATATAAAAAAAGTTAATAATTGTATTTTATTGAGAAAATTTTTTGGTTGTTGTAACGATCAGGCAGGAACGAAGCGGAGAGAGAATCCAAATGCAGCACTACTTTAATAAAACAAACAGGTAATCCAGGGCAAACAACAGAACATGGAGCTCAGGACAGGAACAAGGAACAACAAACAGCTACAAGCAACAACAAACAACAACTGAAGCACAGAGGTTTAAATACACAGGCAAACAAGCTAAACAAGATAACAAGGGGGCGGGGCTAATTAGATGTTGTCACATTTCACTTCCATTTTTTCGGAGTAAATCAAGAAAAAAAGTATACACTGTATTAAAGGGGTCATATAATGCCATTTTTGTACACGTTAATATGAATCTTTAGGGTCTAAATGAAAACTTTGTAATATACTTTTATTAAAAATTCTCATTAGTATTGTAAGAAAACACTAATGTTACCTGGTCAAAAACAGGATATTACTTTTTTGAAGTGACGTTAGCCCAGCAGTCCTGTATGCTGATAAATAGAAAACAGCAAAGGTGCAAGACGTGCTTATTGTTTTATGAGGGAATGAACTACTCCATGAAGCACCGCGGATGATGTAATCAAATCAAAAACAAATGTCAAATATAAAATGAATGACTTATAATCACTGATAAGTAAAACAATATATTTTACGCTTATTGACAAATATTCAGACTCAAAAATATTGAACATATTCAGATTCAAATATTGGGTTGTTTAAATGCTCAGAAACATTTAACTCAGAAACAAATGCAATGCAGACTTTTTACAGCTTCTGACTCTACAGGCAAAATAACAACACATATACAGTATATCAACAACTTTCTAGAGAGAAAACAATCAAATTTAATGCCAGCATGTCTCTTTCAACACCACTCCCTCAGCGTGAGGCATTTCCTTCAATATCCAAACATACCGAGTACATGACCCATTCATTTCTGAAAAACCAGCTCCCTTTGAAGAAGAAATTACCTCATAGAGTATAAAAGCAAAAGCCCAGCAGCAGCTTTGGCTCGGTTTATCATTACAGCTGTGTTCTCTCTCGCATCTCATTGAGATGCAACCTCAGGAGTGTCTCGTTTAGGCCCCCCGTGCCTCGTCCCAGCAGAACAGCACACACAGCTGAAAGAAACCTGCAAACGTATGGATCTGTGACTGGTTGAGGTAACTAGTGTAACTGGTGTTTACTACAGTAGTTCAGCTCGATTGAACAGAACCAGCGAGTGACATTAAATAAATGATTGGTAAGATACGTAGTCGAAAATCGTGATGTCACAAATGGGGCTATTTACACTGCGGACATTTCAGAAGGGTGGGAACATATTTTTTGTTAGATTGTAACCTCTTATGTGTGTAAATATCAATGACATTTAGATTTTCCATTTCATGAATCATGACCTCTAATATGTAGTAACTTACATTTTAAAAACAATATTAACAGTTACTGTAGGGGCTATTGACACAGAACGTGTTTTTGTACACACATTAGTCGTCTTCTGGACTTTGACCGTTGTGCTCATCTTTTGCAAGCATCTCGCACACGGGAGCGTTCATTAAAAGCGCTCAGGTTAAAATAAGCTCAACTTTTAAAAAAACATGAAACATGAAAAGACACTGAAAAATCCTTTCAAACCTGTAGGGCTTTCGTTCATCTTCGGAACACAAAACAAGATCTTTTTAATAAAATCTGAGCTAGTTCTGTCCCTCCATTGACAGATATGCAACTACCACTTTGACGCTTCAAAAAGTTCATAAAGGGATCATAAAACCAATCCGTATGAATTGAGTGGTTTAGTCCAAATTTTCTGAAGAGACTCGATCGCTTTATATGATGAACAGATTTAATTTAGGCTCTTATTTACATATAAACATTGATCAGCGAACATAAACAGAAGCTCAACAACCTGCTTGACACGCAAGAAAAAAACCTAATTGTTTTCACACATAGAGCAAACATGCTTGAGCTTCTGTTTATCATAACTGATGTGTCTGTCCATTTTATGAACAACATTTTGAAAATATCACCTTTTTTGAGTAAATGATGACTGAATTGACATTTTCTTGTCTTTCCCTCTATGCAAATACACTTACTTACTAGTATGTTGATTTCTAATACACTGTCAGTATGGTGACCCAAGTCTTAATTAATGCACATTACATTTACAGGTGACATAAATGGATTGAATATTCTAAATGGATCAAACATTGAGGTCTAAAAACCTGGTCTAAAGGCCATGGCGCTATTTCAGTTGCCTCAAAATAGGCAACTGCGCCAACAATGTGCCTGAACACATCTCGTTTTCAGACCAGCACGCACATGGGCGCAAATGCATTTGGCCTTTTAAACAACGTGGCGCAGGGCATGAAACTAGGGCTGAAACTAGCAAAAAACACTTGTCGCACCTGGCGCTGCATTGTGTCGGGTTTATGATAGGGCCCAATGACTCACAAGTCACTTGATTTGTTGCTGAATAAAACGGGGTGTTTGAACAAATCGGTTCAATTTCAATAGTCAATTATCACCACTGGTGAAATTAATTAAGACGTATAATGAATCACAATGCACATTTATTCAGTTTACTTTTCCTTACATGATTTAGCACACTGCTCTACACGTTTAGTGGTCTAATGATGCCTGAAATTCTGTTCCTTGAAAAGCGCAACTGCACATCATGCAGGTATCAGTCTCATTAAGAGGCCAAAAACACTGTAATCTGTCTTTGATGTAACAGTCAGAAGTTATTTAATAAAGACTCAAATATATAGCCATCAAATCACACATTTGACATTTGTAAGTGAAGACATTTTATTGCAGTCAAAAAATAAGTAGCTGTGCAGCATGTTAAAAATAGAACGAGGATGTCCATCAGCTGAAGGCGCATCAGGGGTGCTTCCAGTGTAGACAGCTCTGTTGACTGTAATGGGAGAGAGATCTAGTTTTGCTGCACAACATGTCTGGTGTAGACAGGCAGAACTAAACCTTCTAGATGGATGCATGCTGGCTTGTTTGTTGTCACCTAGGCTGTGGCTTTTTAACACACATTTACGTTTGTGTTTTAGACCTATATAAAAATGTATAAATAGAATCCCCCCCCCAAAAAAAAGTATTTAGTGTCTCATGAAAAGTGTCTGAATGTCACTGCATGAGATATGAAATTATCAATCCAATTGGATTTTTTTTTTTTTATAGCACAAACACACATTTCACAAAAATGCATTTAAAAACAAAATGCAAAGGGTAAAAATGTATCTGTGGGGCAGATTTAAGGATAGTATTTGAGGGGTATGAATCTCCAGTAGTTTGAGAGCCTTAGATTACACCAATAAAAGCCATTTTTAAAAATCATATCAGTCAAAAGTAATTCTTTGAGGGACAGTTCATCCAAAAATAAAAACTCATGGACTCGTTTGCAACTCATACTTTCTTCTGTAGAACACAAAAGATGATGTTATGAAAAAAACATTTTTTTTTACCATACAATGAAAATCAATGTCGTCCAGTGCTGTTTTAGACCCTATTGACTTTTCATTGTATGAACACTGAAAATACTTTCATTTGTGTTCAACAGAAGAAAAAAAGTCATACAGGTTTGGATCGACATGAGGGAGTAAACGATGGAGTTTTTGGAAGAACTTTCACTTTAATTACACAACTTCACATTCTCTCTTTTTACAGTGCACTTCACAGAATATTTTTGTCTTTTCTCAAAATAAAATATCGGTGTTAACGCAACAACTTCACATTCTCTCTTTTTACAGTACACTTCACAGAATCTTTTTCTCTTTTCTCAAAATAAAATGTCTGTCCCTCTACGCAAATGACTCTGTACTACTAGTATGATGTCTCAAACATCCTCATACACAGTCAGTACCAGGTCTTAATTAATACAAATGACATTTACAGGTGACTTAAATTCCCTAGTGACAAGGATAAGATTCCATATCTAGGGCAGTGTTTCTGTTACAGTCTTTCTGACCGAAATCTATATAAATACATTGTTGAGAGAATGTGGAGTAAAATACAGAACAGCGAGAATTACCATAGTCTCAAGCCTTGGACAGCAGTGTGACAGGAGGACAATGACATCCACTGCATCTTAGCTATGGCTCTCGCAAGGGCCCCTGGAGTGGCCCCAAGGCCATGTAATACCATGTTAATTACCGCACGCACAGTATAGAGTTTCAAACAGGACTGTGTGGAAGAGAGGAGAAAATCTAATCGCAGGGGAACCAATTTTACTGAATCTGTTGCTGCACTGGCTGGGTGGGTAATTTGTGATGACACAGAGAAAACATTACTGCCACAACAGTTGCTGAGCTGTAAATTCCTACTTGATGGAAAGTGATGGCTTTTTGACAATGTTTTCATGTCAGTCCCCTAACTTAGGCAGTTTTTTTTTTTTTTTCTGGCAGTGCTGTCACAGTTGCATTGACTGTCGTATTAATTTCCAGAAAATGTTGTCAAGTTCTTTAAATCTTCTGTTTGTCATCGCTGTTTATTATCACATTCAGTTTATCAAGTCCAAAGAGCCACTTTAAATACAAAAAGGGCTTTGGAAAAGAGAAGAGAAAACAGTCCAGTAACATTCTACAGTATTTTTGATACACATTTATTTGTCACTAGGTAATAGCGGCCACATAACCAGCAGGACCAACAGTTTGTGCTAGCCAGAATTAGTTTTTTGTGGGTTTGTATTGGCTGTCTAAAATAATATTATTTTAATTTTAACACATTTCCATGTATGAATTTTCCTCTGGCATGATAAACATTTAAAGATTACATTTACAAATGAGGGACATCACAAGCAATGTATCACGAGTAAAAAATAAATAAATAAATAAATAAATAAAATAACAATATTATATTATAATAAAGATTATGTGATGATTAAGACTGGAGTAATGGAAAAAAAAAAAAAAATGGATAACAATAAAAAAAAAACGTTATTTAAAATAATTGTATTCAACAAGAAGTAATTACTGAAATCATTAAAAGAATAATTTTAGTAATGTATACATTCAATCTGAGTCGAAAGCGAAACACACTGATTCCCTTAAGAGCATATGGACACATCCTCCTGTCCCTTCCTGTTAAATAACACACGGCTCTTGGCCTTTTACCAAAAGAACCAGATAGTTTGGTAGTCATGCCAGCACCTACAGAGTGTATCTGTCACACTGCTTTTGGCAATCTTTCCCGGCAGTTCACACCTTTACCTATGGTGAAGAGCTGGAACTGATGCTACACATATTTGTGTGTTTAGAAAATGTGTTATTTGCACAGTGTGCGAAGTTTATGACAAATGGGGACTTAAAACTTATGTTTTCCTAATTATGGACATTCCAACATTCTGATTTAATGCTATTTTGTCACAAATGACATACAGTATGGTGATTTATGTGAAATATGGTAATGTGTTCCACATGGCCACACTTGCTCACTGGAGACTTACTGGACAATTACTACTAAAGCTTTATGGTTGTGAAGCTCAAATTTGCTCCTCTACATATTTTTTTAACTAACAGATAGAATAAAGATATGCAGTGTGAATGAATGTGTTGATTTTGCTACAATTATATGCAAAAACAAACCAAAACAAAAGCTTGGGAGTGTGTCTACCAATATATCAAAATCATTAAAAACATAAGTTGTTTTTGAATCAAGCTGCAAGGCTTAAATGAGCAATTTGTACACACACACACAGAGTTTACTAGGACTCTCCATAGGCGTAATGATCTTTATACTGTACAAACTGTATAACCCTACCCCTAAACTTATACCAATCACAGAAAACGTTCTGCATTTTTTTAATAATAAAAAATCCACTGTTTTTTAAGTCATTTTGTTTACGAGGACAAACCATACTGTATGTACAAGCACACACACACACTACATATATTAAACAAATAAATTAATTATATAATCAAAAAAAAACGCTTTTATTTAATTTCCCAAGAAAAAAAAATTGGTAGTAACTTTGCATGTGGTTAATAAGATAACCTTCACAACATCAAGGAATATCAGAGGCAGAGGGCTTTCTGAAATCTGTATCTTGGCAAGGAATGTTCTGTTGGGAGTGAAAACGGCTTGGAAAATTCCTGTCTGGTGGGTCTGGGGAGGCTAAATGTAAAGCTTTTAAGACAACCTCAATCAGCTCCCCCTGCTCATGAAGATAGCACACACTGGCTCCAACTCCCAATCGCTTTATCGCATAATGTTAGGAAAGCCTTGAATACAGCATCTACACTGTGTTCCAAGGTCAATTTAATAGACAGCACATTCAGATGACAGTTACAGCACCAGTGAATGCCGTGAACCAGTTGTTTTGGTAAGAAAGTATCTTTCAAGAACATACATGTTTGTTATCTCATTGTCAAAATTATGTCTTCATGGCAACAGGATAAAAAGGGCAGTTGCCTTCGTAAGGACTTTACTTTTCCTCCTAATTTTTCTTACTTTCGATCCTCAAAAACCATAAGCAAACCTCCTGCCAGGTAAAAAAAAAAAAAAACACAACCCAGACTGCATTAAATATGGGTTCACTAAGGCCCCATCCACACTACTGCGTTTTAGTTTAGAAACGGAGAATTAAAACGAATACAATCTCCGTCCACACCAGCGTTTTAGCTGAGTATTAGAACTGATCTCCGTCCACATTAAAACGACTGAAAACGCGGATCACGTCAACATTCACCTACACTGGGCATGCGCGTGCCGGTGTAAACAGGAATCAGATTGACTATTCCTCAGATTTCGCTGAGGTTGATAAGTGCCAATCTGGACATTCAACATTTTTCGCACCATTCTTCAGGAACTACAACTTCATTGATAAAATTATCCCACCATGCGCTGGTTCTTCCCGGCTGAACCCAAAACTGACGCTCCATGTACGGTCGATTCCGCCGCTGCACATGGGAACTGTCACAGATCGCTGGAATAATAGCTTGCCTCCGGCGCATGTAGGCAGTTATAGCATTGTGAAATGCAGAATTTACTTGCACTAACGTAACTGGTAGTCCAGGCTGTTGTTGTATGTTTTCTTCCGTTGTATGACACCCTATCAGAGAGCCGAGCGTGAGTTTCTGCGTCATCGTTTCTAAAGTCCTCCATTTTGACCCGTCTTCACTAAAACGCCCTCCGGAGATTCAAAACGCAAAACGGGGTCGCAGCATTTCTAAACTTCTCCGTTTTAGGTCTTCGTTTTTGCCGTTTTAGTGTGGACGGGAGGTGCAAACGTAGCAAAAGGTCTGCGTTTCTAAACTAAAACGTAGTAGTGTGGATGGGGCCTTAGGCCCCACTAAGAGTGAGGATAAACACCACAATTTATTCTATGCAGTCAATAATTGGCTGCCCTGAGCATGAAACCATTGAAATTTAAGAGACATTTAGAAACGAAAATAGTCAAAAATATAGTCCTGAACAAAAACATGTGGTGTAAAGGAAATATAATCTGTCTTTATTCTTTTAAAATATAATATATATTCATTTTGGCTTTGGCAGAGAAAGCCAAACGATTTCTCACGTCCAGTTCATATCCTCAAGATGCTCATTAACAGCAAGTTACGTGAGGTTACCATGAGTCTAGTGGTAATACTGTAACACTTCACCTCTCTCTTTTCATCTTCATTTTCTTAACTTTGTGATGGACAGCGACCACTAAATCCTGAATGATATATGAAGAACGGGCTGAGATGAACCCTCCTTCCTTAATGAAACCCTTATTGATTTCTCATTGCAGAGAATCATTGCCTCTGCTCTCATGTGCTCAACCTCAAGTTCCCACATTTAATCTGGATGCACATCTTCTGGAAACGCGACCATTAAGACCTCCGGAGTATCTACATGAGATTAATCAACGTAACACAGACGAACACAAACCCTTTCACTTCTGCAAACGGCTCAAATTTAAACAAACTATAATAAACAAGCAGACTTAAATTTGGGGAGTTCAAAGAATGTCCATGCTTTGTTAGAATATAAAATATAGTTGTATAATAATTCATTACATATTTAATTAAATGTACTACAGTTTAAAAGTTAAGTTCAGTAAAATTTTATTAAAGTCCCACTGTAATCAATAATTGTATCCCTCAAAACTCATCTTTGATCACCAAAATGACATATTTAAACGTTTTTTCCTGTGAGAAAAAATCTGCATGCCACTCTTGCTTCATTTAGTATACGTGGATCCATGAATATGCTGATTTGCCACGCTTACATTCACTCAGCCAACTTACTGAGGTAAACTCTCCACAATGGTATCATTCTTTACAACGTTGGACACATAACGGTAATTAATATGATTAGCCTTTTGCTTGATAATGTTACACAAACTATGTTCCCATTCGTAATCACAGTATGCCTTCTAACAATCATAGGAAATGCTTTGAACAAATCAGAACGTCAGTGGAGAAAGACATATAGTTCATCATAACAATATCATACATAAATCTACTATAAATCTACCCGATTTTTCATATCAACAAAAAAATATATATACCGGGATAACATGGCTACTCTCGAGACTCCCGTTAGTTTGCTGTTATGATAAAGCCCGCTGGCACATTGACGTGATTGGTTACAAGGTAGTTTGTGACGTCAGAAACACCAGCGATTTCAAACTGCGTTTTTGAGACTGTCTTTAGATCTGTCATGATTCCTGTCTGGTGTTTTTCTTCTTTATTAGTCTCTCCAGGTGTTTCTAATTAGCCCCGCCCCCTTGTTATCTTGTTTAGCTTGTTTGCCTGTGTATTTAAAGCTCTGTGCTTCAGTTGTTGTTTGTCGGTCGTTGTTTGCTGTTGCTTGTAGCTGTCTCCTTGTTCCTGTTCTGACTTCCTGTTCTGACTTCCTGTTCTGACTTCCTGTTCTGACTTCCTGTTCTGACTTCCTGTTCTGAGTTTCTTTGTTTACCCTGGATTACCTTTTTTGTATTATTATTATTAAAATAGTGCTTGCATTTGGATTCGCTCTCTGCTTCATTCCTGCCACATCGTTACAAGATCACTGCAGTTTTGAAGAGAAAATACTCAGCAATCGTGTTGACTTATGAATTTGCACATGGTTTGTCTTAAAGCATATTAAAAACACCACATAGACATATAGGCTAAACAATATTTATAAATAAAGAATATTAAATTTTGATTTTCACCACAGGTGGACTTTAAAGAAATTAATACTTTTATTCATCAGACTAATTAAATTGATCAAAAGTGTACAGTAAAGACATTTATAATAAATAATCTATTTCAAATAAATGTCGTACTTTCAAACTTTCTATTCATAAAAGAATCCTGAAAAAATATAGTAGTTTCCAAAAATAAAAAAATAAATTTCAAACAGCAACTTTTTCAACACTGACAATAATAAGAAACGTTTCCTGAGCACATAATCACCATATTAGAATGATTTCTGAAGGATCATGTGACACTGAAGACTGGATTGATGAACAAAAAAATAAATAAATCAGCGTTGCTAAATAGAAAACAGTTATTTTAAATTGTAATAATAATTTACAATATGACTGCTTTTTGCAAATTTACAGAACTGTATTTTTGATCAAATAAATACAGTCTTGATGAGCATAAGACACTTTTTTCATAAACATCTTCATAAAAATCTTACAGACCACAAACATTTAAACAATAGTACTCATAATTATTCATAATATAATCATTTATATTTTATTATGTTTTATTTATTGCATCCACATACACTCATAGATGTGTTTATGGGTAAGGGATAGACAATTACCTTAAGACTTTCAAAACAATAGATATTGTCTAGATTTGGGAATCATTTGGATAAATGTGCTACAAATCTCTATGAAAGAAAGGAAGTGGTAATTGGTGTGAGTGTGACTTGCAGTAATTTACACTAGAGCTGATTGAAGCTGTTTTTTCTAACAGGGAGGGGGAGAAAAAACCTGCCGTCCACAGAGTGGGCAGCATTAATCTGCCAGTTCAAATGCCAGTCCATTTCTCAAAGCAAAATAACACAATGCATTTCTTTGCTGTACTTGGTATTTGTCTGAAGGAAATATTCAAAATGTCAATCTTCCATGCCTGTCTAAAGCTTTTTTTTCCCCCCATTTTCCTTTCACCTCTGAGATAACTCTGCATCAAAATAAATCAACTACATTTCGCAAACTTGCTATGAGATTTGACCTCGTGTTCAAGTAAATGGAATGAGCTTGCAACCTTTTTATTATTAAATCTTTATAGATTTATAAGAGGTTTACAAAATAGCTATAAATGCCTTCTTTCCAAAAATAAAATGCTTTGATGTACAGCTCGAATTTGCGCCCACCAAGTTATGACTAAAAGCTATAAATTTTCTTTAAAAAAAAAGAAAAAAAAAATCCATAACAAATTTGAGCCCCCGTCTTCGAGATAAACATGTGGGAATGAGATGAGACATTTCCTAATAATGCACATCCAGACCTCAAGAAAATATGTTAACATCCATGAGGAGGATATATCTGATATGCTAATAGACAGTGCACTGCCACAAGTGTTTAATTGCTTATTCTTATTGAGGGGAAATTCAGACCAACTGGATGCTCTGTTTTCAGAGATAAGCCTTATCACAAGAGCAAATAAACAGGACTTTGAAGAACAGGAGATACAGTGATATTTGCAAATAGGATTGGATTTTAAAGTAAGGTCTCCCACACTGAGGGCCATGATCCTTACTGCTAAACAGTTACCTAAAAAGCAGCTTTACATATTGAATGTTATCTTGTTTACTTGATACTAACTGACCCTTGAATGTCATTAAAGGGTTCCTATTATGCCCTTTTATGAAGTCTAGATTTTGTTTTTGTGGTGTAATAGAATATGCTTTCATGCCTGATTGTTCAAACACACATTTTTCACATATTTTATAATTACAGCTCCTCTCACCCCAGTCTGGGACGAACGCTCCGTTAAGTTCTGGTTTCGATGAAGCCCCGCCTCCTTCCGAAATACGAAATGTGCTGTGATTGGTAAGGTGGCTCAGTGTGTTGTGATTGACACCGCGTGTTTAGGAAATGTCACGCCCCTTACCATAACCACACGTTTCATCTGTTTAGATGTAAATATTAAGGAAGGCGTCAATTTCAAACCAATTCAAGCCTGATTCAGACTTAATAATGTTAACAAATAAGAGGATCGTCCAGAACGGATTTTGCAAGCATGGATTTCAAAGGATGTTTAAGAGTGGTACTTTAGTAATTTTCTTGTACATTTTAGATACAATATTATACACCATGTAATCAAGATATTTGTTGAAAACTATGGTAATACAAACAGTAATCGATCACAAAACCAAGGATAATTTTCCTAAGGGGCGGCGAACAGTCTTACAAAAGCGAGAGCTTACAAAAGCTAGAATAAACACTATATCAATACTAATGTTGGCTAGCAGGCTAGCGAAGACAAACAGCTTTGCCCTTTGTTTACATCGTAGCAACAAGATAAAAACGTATAATGGGAACTGTTATTAGAAAACGCAACTACAAATAATAAGACATACCTACAAGTTTTGATCCACTAATGAGTAACAAACTCATTGTAGTCCAAACGAGTCGTTCATTGTAGTTCTTGGAAAGCTCTGTTAAATAAAATATCTCCCTTTGGAGTGGACTTTTTTGTTACTGTGCAGATCTTTTTTTCTTTTCAAACAGCAACATTACACACTAACTAAAGTTGAAAAAGTGAAAAAAGAATAATAGGACCACTGTATGTCATGAAACTCGCAAACAGTAGTAGTAGACTAAGACAACGACTTTTATATTAATATGAAAATGTATATTCCCTTTCTACATCCCTATAAAGCCAATTACATATCCTATCTACATTAGAAACTGGACAACTGTAATGACGTAACAAATCAAACCAGGCCTCATCGGATTTAAGACCACACGTGACTCCAGCAATGAAACCTTTCACAGTATGTTGGAGAAACACATCTGAGAGTGAGATCAATCAGACTCCACCAGGGCCAGTGTAATGGTGCAACTGCTGACATATTTATCTTGCATCATATATAACAATTGATACACATTTTGTTCATTATGTTTTCTTTTAAAGGGGTCATGACATGAGAAATCAAATTTGCCTTGATCTTCTGTAACATCACACAGAAAAATACATTTGCATATGACTGCCTCCAGAGCAAGACATCAACGAATAGTTGAACATAATTCCAATATAGGCCCCACCCACTGACATTCAGTCACTTCATGACGTTTTATGTGACAAAGTTTGGGAGGAGCACTTTCAGATAATCAACCAATCAGCACAAGAGAAAGCCGGTAGAAATATAGCCTTCCCTCACCTCTGTCCCATGACAGTTTCACAGCATCCCTCCACCACCACATCACCTCAATATTGGCTGGTTTTCTTTCCCAGTCAAGGAGGAGGAATACTCTGAGTTCGGGCCAAATTTCAGAGCTCGGAACCCAACAGCACTAGCCTGGGAAAACCCAGACGAACTTCCAGCAAATTTAGATTTGCTCTTAAGTTATTCTGGCGAAGAGCCCATTCAAGCTCATATCCAATCTTTCCAAATCGAGGCACCAATCACAGATGTTGAGGTGGGCTTTAGAAGATTACCGATCGATCTGATTGGTTTTAGGTCAATCCAATTGCGCCCAGAGGCATTTGAGCGACATCCGTCGGTGACGCCCCTTTGGAAGTGAGCTGTGAATGAACCTTCTCCAGACCCTAACTCAGTTATGACTGAGAAGGGTCTGGTTTTAACCAGGCTACAACAGCACGCCAAATAAGCATAATTTACTAAATCTGAAATGGCTGACATTTGCCTACACTGGATGTGAGCATTGCACACATACTCTACATGCCTGAGTCTGTCAACAAAAGGACAAAGGGAAGAGTAAAAGAACGTATGCTTTGACGCGTACAGTTTAAACAGCTCATTTGCAACTCTGTACAGACTCCAGAAGGGTCCCAGCATCAGGAACAAGTGGATGGTTTATTTTTATGGTGTCACGGATCATATGTTTGTTTGGAGCATTTTGTTTTTTAGAAGAGGCACATGGAGAGTTTGCAAATAAACTTTTGTTGACAGTAGAAGCAGTCAGCTGTATTTGATCTGACAGCAGCTGCATCACAAACTGTAAGTAAATGATTTCATAATGCTTTGACTGTAATAAAATGTCTATATGTCTGTGTTTATGGTGTTGTACTCATGCAAGAAGTTTGAAACCAAACTCATTAGCTATGAGGTCATCCCTGTATAGAGTGTTTGATTCCCAGGGAATGCATAAACTTGCAAAATGCATACTTTGAATGCAATATGAGTCACTTTTGATAAAAGCATCTGTCAAATGCACAAATGTAAATGTAGTTACATTCAATCATTGGTAAAGGGTACAACTCTACTGTCTTGAAAATATGTAAAAGTGAAATTACCACATAAAGTGAGCATTCATTAAAATAGACCATCTGGACTTTTAAACGAGAGGAGAACAAAACAAAACAATATTTAGATAATTAATGAAGCATTAGCAGTGTGAAATGTGGGCTGAAAACTGAAAACTTAAAAATATAATAAAAAATAATAAATAAAATAATAAATAAAATAAAATAAAAATATTGAAAAAATAACACATTAGCTAAAACTCAATTAAGTTCAAACTTTGAAATACAGCATATGCTGCATTTCCATTTATCCGTTATTTTTCTATATGATCTTAATGTCTCCTGAAGCATTGGGAGGAAAACAGTCATTGCTGAAAACGGTTAATATTCCCACAGTGCATGACCATGTTAAATATATCAGCCATTGTTTGCAGCTTGTTAAAAGCCCATTCAGATGATTCAATGTGAAATAATGCTCATGTTTTCACCAGATTCCTTGATTTTAAATGCCATCCAGAAACCCTGCATAGAGTCACATCACTGGTCAATCTCATTCTCCCTCTCTTCAGGCAGTCACTGGTGAAAAATGGAGCAGGAGGGATTGTTCCTCACAGGCCCTAATGAGAGTGCTTTGTTTAAGGAGCTAAATGATCGTCCCATTACCCACAGCCTTGGGTACCCCCCGTTTCTTAGACAATGATGAAGGTCAAGCCCAAAGCACACTTCAGCTCTCCATAACGTGAAGAGTCACGCAGCTCTGCTAACTCTGAGTAAAAGGTTTCACCTATAACAGCTGAACACGCATTTGAACTCAGCCCTGCCTGTGGTTAAATGCCTAGAAGAATTACAGGCCACCAATTACGTCAAGCGTAAAGCCATATGAAGCAATAAAAAGGCAATGTTTTCCAGACTAGCTTAAGAATAGTGCTAAAAAACAGTTACCAACCTCATGATAAAAGCCCGTATCCCACAGAGTAACCATCACTACAACCTAATAATTCAAACTCTGCAAAGTGGAACTGAGTTGACTTTATAATCAAATCATTAATAATTCACACCAGATATCTCTCATGCTCTGTAAGGCACTGCTAATTGGCTCAACCATTTGATAATCCTTTCCATAAAATTTTTATGTTGATCTTAATGGTCATAGACAGATGCACGTACAATGCCTGTTGTTGGTGCAACTCACACCAGAAAGCAGTAGATTGTATTCTGTGATGTGATTTCTCATTTTTCCAAGCGATATATATCAGCCGTCACTGCTCAGCAGAGATGTCACAGCCTCGCCCGCGATGATCTGATTAGATTCTTTCTGCGTACGGGCCTTTTCAAGTGTAGTTCATCAATCTCTTTATCTTTTCAGTCGTACCATCGCACACTGAGGAGAAGCACATGAAAGCGCTGATCATAAAGCCAATGAGGCCTTTGTGTACAAAAAAGTTTTAAACCGCACTCACCGGGACAGAGAAACATCTGAGGCAGTGAGTTTAAATTCATTACTTCATTTTCCACACTGCTGATCTGAGAGCGACGCTCTACGTTTATTACTCCGACGGCTTTTTGCATCACTCTGCAGGTCTGCTTCTTGGAGGCAAAGCTAGGATAACAATCAGGCTCAAATTGAATCACCTATGGGTGTTTTAAATCATTTATGGAATGCAAATGCCTTTGCGTTTCATTTATCAAATATTTCGAAGTCAACAGCTGCAGAAAGTCCTGTGTGCCAAGGGTAAAAGTCCTTATCTGGAATCAATCATTGCAGCGAGGGAAAAATCAGACCTGTTCTGACAGAACCAGAGAGATTAAGGGTCGGAATCAGATTTTCTTGTTTGTGAAACTGAGCACAACATGTAAAAAATCCTGCCTTACTTCAGAATGCCTTGGCAAACACCATAACTCTTGAGCTAGGCATAATGGTGGGTAATTACTCCAGCTTTGAGGACTAGGGATAGATTACTATATACATCATTATATGTGATTACATTCTCTGCAGTAGGGCCTGTCATTGTTCAGCGAGAGATGGAAAATCTTTCTCAGAGAATATATTATGCTAACAGACCCACTTCCATAAAGGACCCCTTGATCAAACTCAGCAGAGTTTTTCATTCTCGCGTAAGATGTCAGTGTCGTTGTGATGTTGGGAGCTGTGTGAATGAGGGATTCTCAGCAGGGGGAAAAAGGACCGGATGAAAGACACATGCAAACAGAGTGCAGAGTCAATACAATGCAATTAAAGGGATATTTCATCCAAAAATAAAAATGCTGTCATCATTTATTCACCCTCTTGTCGTTTCAAACCCGTCTAACTTGTTTTGTCAGTACGAAACAAAATGAAAAAAAAATGACAGAATGACCACGCTGCTCGTCAAACATGTTCACGTGATGAATGTGAATCTGGCAATGTTATATGTTGTTAGTTGTTGTACATATTGCGGCAGTTTGGAAATGAAATGTCTGGTCTTAATATTCAACAATATTATTTATCTGCCTGCAATGACACCATTGTCTGCAAACTGAACTGAGTTGGACAATGACATCATTGTTTTCTCCAGAGCTGCTGTATAGATAAATGAACTAAATTAATAACTAGGCCTAATGATTTTTACAATGGAAATTAATCAACACTGAACCTACTTAAGCTGGACAATTTTCTTCTAGATCTGCTGTACAGCCGAAACAAACTTTGTTGCATTATTTTTCAGCTATCACTGTAAAGCTGTTTTGAAACAATCTGCATTGTAAAAAGCTCTATATGAATAAAGATGACTTGACCTGGTGTGTGGCACTAAAAGGTTAATGCTCAATTGCATTTGAAAATAACACACGACCTACACTAAAACCTACCCTAAACCTAACCAAACAGTGTGAACATAAGCAAACGCGCATTTTCAAGGGACTCGTACCCGAGCATTTCACATTACGAGTGCAATGCTGTACTAGGTGAGCTACTGAGCAAGTTTACTACATCAGAAAAGCCATACATATGTAACTGGTTAACATCCAAAATGTATTAGTTTACAAATCATACACTATGGTAAAAGTGTTCTGAGGTCATACATAGCATTGTTCAAGGAACCACATTAAAATAAGTCTTTATTAATATACAGTTGCAATCAAAATTATTCAACCCGCTTGATCTGCAAGACATTTTGCTGCCAAGAACTAAATTGTATGAAAACAATTCAACAAAGGCATCAGTTAACTATTATAGAAAGTGTATTAATACACATATGAGTGATTCTGAGAATGTAAAGTTGATGAGAAATGAAAAAAATAAAAAATTCTAATTGGCTCTAAACAATCGTGTTCAAAGTTATTCAACCCCGAAAGTCAAATTTTTTATCAGAATCTTTTATTCTTTATAACCTCCGATAAACACTGCCTGTAAGTGCTGAGAAGATTCTGTCACCTCTCTACTGCATTCTTGGTCCATTCCTCGCTTGAAAAAAGCTTCCAGATAACTGATAATCTTTGGTTTTCACGTTACCACTGCTTTCTTCAAATTCCACCGAATATTTTTTAATGAGATTTAAATCTGAAGACTGTACAGGCCACTCGAGAACATTCTACGACTGATACCTGAACCAAGCTTCAGTAGATTTGGATAAATACTTTGGGATGGCTGTTCTGCAGGAAAGTCCATCACGCTTCAGTCTTGCACTGAAGGCATCACCATCTTTGCAAAAATGGCTTGATACTTCAAATAAATGTCCTTCATGCAGTCAAGATTTCCACTTCCTGCAACAGCAAAGCACCCCATAATAAGACTGAACCACCTCTGTGTTTGACCATGTAGATGGTGTTCTTCTGCTCAAAAGCTTTGTGTTTTTTGCACAAAAATACCGCTGATTCATAGGTCCAAAAATGTGGTCACATTACTCCATAAAACATTCTTCCAAAACTCCACAGGTTTATCTAAACTAATTTTAGCATATGTAAATCAGGCTTTTATGTTCCTCTTAGTCAAGAGTGGCATTCAGCAAGATGTGCCAACATGAAGGACATGCTTGTCTAGTGTTTTTCTTATACTCTGCATTGAAATGTTTTTCCCTCCTTTCATCAGGTCATCTTCACAGTCTTTGGCAGTAAATTGAGGGTTTTTCTTAGTTGCTCTGATCAATCATTTTATTCCCTTTAATGACACTGTGCTTTTTCTTCAAAACCCTCGAAGGTTCTCTGGTACAACAAATTTTAAACTTATAAATATGGTTGCCAGCTGTGTCTCTAGGAACTTTTAGTGTTTTGGAAAAACGATTTGTTATATAGATTTTGTGCGAGTTCGTTTGACTTGGTCATATTTGCAACTCAACTTTAGCACATGCATGGGCTAAATGCATGTATGTGTAACAGCACAATCTAATTCAGTTTTGTTATAGAGTTTCCAAAGGCTTAATTGTGTTTTAACACAATTTTGTACCATACCATACAAATAAGTGACTTAAAAACAGCAACGCTGAATAGGGGTTGAATAATTATGGCATAGCTGTACTAAAAAAAAAAAAAAAAAACATAATTCATAAGCATTACATTATTGACATTATCAACCTTTAATTTGCCACTAAACTGTTATAGAAAAAAAAAACTCTATCTTTAGAAAAGCCTACATATGTAAATTATTACTAGGGCTGAACGATTATGGAAAATAATCTAATTGCGATTTTTTTTAACCAATATTGCGATTGCGATTTAATATGCGATTACTTTTTAAGTTCTTTACCTTCTGTATTAGTCGACAAAGACAAGCAATAAATCATTGTACAGTAGGGATGGGAATCTTTAGGCAGCTCATGATCCGACCTAATTTTTTTCTTATTAATTAATCTTAACACTTAAAATCTGTATTTAATTACATGTGTAAATATACATACTTTAATATATATATATATACATACATACATACATGCATACATATACATACATATATATATATATATATATATACATACATATACATACATATATATATATATATATATATATATATATATATAAACACATTTAATTAAACCAATTACATGTTAAGAATTTTAAATAGGCTATAAACTAATATAGCTTCAAAATATAAGAGCTAGTGAATAAAGAGGAACAAAAAAAAACATTACAAGCAATAAACAAAGAGTGCTTTCAGTATTTAAAAGTAGGCTGTCTGAACGTTTTCCATTCAAGAGCTGGAGTGATTTCCCCCCTCAGTTTAGATACGATAAGCTGCATTCACACTAATGCACATATATCTTTTGAAATTGTAAATGTGGTTTGTCTTGTTGGGTTAAGATATAACTGACCGTGTTTACATTAATTTCGCGTCAAAAGCATTTTGAGATGCAAGTACATTTAACCAATGAGTCGCTCACAGCCGCATGCACGAGCGCTCTTCACAAAGCGCGCGTAAGTATTTTAAAATGAAAGCAGCTTTCTCAGTGATTTTTATATTTTTAATATATAAGCCAACTGCATTCCAAAAGACATAAATAATGCCTTTGTGGAGCATTTGTAAGGAAAATTCCGGCGGCCAAGACCGCGCACTGCAAGAGTAACATCAAAGCGGCAAAACCTGTGCAATGAAGCCTGCGACTGTCCTTGTAATTCGCTTAAACCCCGAACTTTATCAAAGATTATTTTACGGAAGGTTCGAGCAGTGTCTTGTGTGTGTGTGTGTGGGTGAGAGAGAGAGAGAGAAATTAGAAGCACGCGCAGCGTCATCACGCATCTGTGTTTAAAAACTAAGCTCAAACTCGATTCTGAAATTCTCTGAATCGATCCAGAATTGTTGGAGAGAGAATAAATAACACAATATCACATACATTAAAAATAAAATGTTCTATACTGTATGCCAGACCTATATGCGTAGCGTGCCAAGTTGATGCTTGATCTGCAGACGGCTTTTCTCTCGCGTGTCACGTGACCAGTGTAATCGCAGCTTTTGCGGTTACAAAATCGTGTTTCATCATATCGCGATATTATCGCAAATGCAATTAATCGTTCAGCCCTAATTATTACAGTCTAGGGGTTGAATAATTTTGCATAATTCTGTACATTTCAACTGGAAGCTGCAGTGAGTTGTAAGTATTGGTACATTTTTGGAGTATTCCAAAAATATACAGTTGGTAGAGTCACATTATCCAATTAGCAAGGGTTGAGAAAAGAGCAGCTTGAACATTTTGCGAAACAGTTTATTTTGTAACCGGTTTGGAACAACAAGTAAATGAAAACAGAATTTTGCACTAACAGAACACACTAACTGCTAAGCTGCATCTCAGACAGCAATGTAATAATTAAACATTAGATGTAAGAAAGCAGCATGACTAAATGTTTGAAACGGCACAGAGGAATTTATTACGCTAGTTCCTGATAAACACCATCGGAGCTCGAGTGAGATAAAATCCTGGATGGATGGATGAATGAATGCTGTGTAATGCTAACAGGAGGAATAAACATCAAAGCGGAGCCAAGTAAAAAGAGATCTAGCATAGAAATCTCCATATCACAGGAATAGACATCATAGACAACACGCTTACCCGTTTTCCACGTATAGTGCCTGTCCTTTGGAAACTCCAGGTCTGACCTCACTTGCATTCCAATGAGAGACATAGAGAGCAGCAGGTATTTCCCAACACGCCATGTCCAGCCCGTTACACCAGAATCATCTTTTAGAATCATAGTCCAGCCCATTGACGTCCTGTCCACTTTTAGTCCTGCAAAAACAAAAAACAAAGCAAACAATGGTGATTATGCTGTCTTACCTTTTAGGGAGCGAATACACCAGCCAAGCATATTAAACAACTCTTGGGAATCATTACATTAATCACCGGCATACGTTTGACTAGTCATTTAATCCTCGAGGACGTCAAATCGAGCACACGTGTCAGGATCAGGATCATTTAGTCTTAAAGCTGCGTGCACTGATGCGGTAAATACCACGGTAAACACAGGCAGAGCATTGGGTCTTTCAGCCCTGAAGTAATTGAGGATATTAACACCTTTTTATTGCAACTCATTTAATTCTGTCTCCCGCCGCTGTAATTTATATCCTTTGGCTGAAAGATTAGTTCTGGAATCACTGACTGTCCATGCATGTGTATAGGTGAGAGGGAATTTTAATGCATATCTGATTTACAATTAACTTTTTTTGCAAACATTCAGAGATAGCAGTTGTACACTATTGTGTTTGTACTATTCACAATTTAAAGCAGCTGATCTTGAACTATTAACATATTTTACCACCTGCACACAGTCTGTTTTGTCACACGTTAACTGATGGAAATCTGCACACCATTTAAATGGCAAATATTCAATGGACCGGATCCACGTTATGCCTCTCACAAGTAATAAACTTCTCCATTGACATCCGAAATGGGAAACTAACTCATTTAAACAGCTCGGTAGCACAAACCAAGGTTATTCATTCACACCAGGCCCACGGCAAGAAATGGGGATCTCTATATTTTAAAGCATCATTGTTTCATATATGGGACACAGCTCTGCACAGACCAGTGTATTACAGTATTATCTGAATTAAAATTTTGATTGATTTTCCTCTTATGGAGACGGCATACAATGCATTACCTGTGGACAATCTGTTCGAGGCGGCTAGACAGAATCGGTGTATTGATGGATGAATTGCTATCAGACTAAAATATGTGTTTGGAATGTGGAATTATTCTGATGTGATTTCTCAGGGAAAGACTGCAGCTCCCAATTGGTTTTTTGGTTGATTTCATTTGGAGAAATTAGATTTTTATTTCATGGCTTCAGCAGTGTTGCAAGAAAATCTGATTTGAAAAGAATATGGTGAGAGGCCTTGACGGAGTGAAAAAAGATCTCTTATCCTTTAACTGCTGCCACAAGTAAATGTCTTGATAGAATTAGATATTTTCAAAAGGGTATACACAGATATCCTCTTGAAGAGGCTAGAGCTGGTTGCTTAGATTGCCTCATTCAATTTTTGAAAACATATTTCAGTTTAACGTTTCTATTTAAGTGAATAAATGAGAGATGTTGACCTGTACTGTATGTCAGCTTTCCTTCAGAATTGAGACATAAAAAATAAAATAAAAAAAAATCCCCCTGAAAATGCAGCACTTGTTTCAAAATAATTTTCGAACCTAATTTTAATAAGAGTTGTACTTCAGCAAAACACTGCAGTTTTAAATAACAGAATATTGAAGAAATGAATACGTTCTCAATATATAGTCAAGTGAACAATTATCAAAATGGATACAATCTTCAAAAAATAAGTTGTCACTTTTTGTGTGTTCCCTTACGAAGGGAACTCAACGATGCGTCCAACGACGCCATGGGAACGCCCCTAGCGTGACTGCGTCTGAAGCATCTATGTCAACTAGTCCAATGGAAAGAATGAGCGTCACGGGCGGGTGACGTCATGACCAGGATATGATAAAAGCACATCCGGTCCAAACCGGCATTAGCTTCTGTTGCCTCAGCAAGCGATCTGTGTTATACTGTCTCTGTCTATTTATTGTTGTCTGTTGCAATTTATTCGGAAACGTTATGGCGTAACTAATGTACAAGCAGTGTGTTCCTCCCTGCCCGCGTTATTTAACGGGTGGGGACACACACGAGCTTTGTGTCATTTGTTTGGGAGTGGAGCATGCGGTCTCAGCCTTCGAGGAGGCTGAGTGTCAACACTGTGAAATGCTACCGCTCCGCATGCTCCGCTCTCGCCTGTCACTCTTTGATGTAAAGAGTGGGCAGGCTCGCGATCCTCAGGGATCAGGACCCGCGTCTGCCGAGGCGGCGCGGAGAATGCATTCCTGAGGATCGCAGAAGGATCTTTCGGAGGGGTTGGAGACGGGTCCCTTGGCCTTTTCTCCTTCCTTACCCGGAAGATCCAGCGCTCTCCCCCCGGTGTCGGAAGCACGCTCTGCGGTTTCTTCCGCCCGGGGAGAGAGCACTCCATTACTTCAATGCTCTTCCTCCGAGGAGGTCGATGTTATGAGTATGGAGAGTGAAAGCACACACATGGGGGAAAAAGATTCACAATTTATTTCCCCAGCATATGATGAGCTGGTGGATGTTATGTCACGGGCTGTAGAAAAATTAAATATTGTATGGCCATCTGAGAATAAAAGCGCTCGTCCTAAAAGTAAATTAGATGAGCGCTTTTTATCATCCACGACATTATCTCCACCACGAGAGCTTCCCTTTTTTCCCGATCTCCACAATGAAATATCGAAATCGTGGAATAAACCGTACTCTTCACGACTTTTTAGCCCTCAAGTTAAAACTTATTCGAGAATAAGAGGGCTAAAAGAGTATGGTTATGAGGCGATGCCCCAGGCTGAACAGAATTTAGCTAGCTATCTTTCGCCTGGTCCCGCATCGTCCCTGAAAGCCTCGGCTTTGCCCACTAGACCGCTTAAAGCCACCTCGGTTTTAGTGGGCAAAGCTTATACGGCAGCAGGTCAAGCTGGAGCATGTCTGCATACAATGGCAGTGCTACAGGCGTATCAAGCTGACCTGCTGGGGGATCTGGATAGTAGTGAGGGAATTACTCATGACGATATTCAAGAACTTCGTCGTGCTACCGATCTTTCTCTCAGGGCTACTAAGGAGACCGCCAGAGCAATTGGGCGGTCTATGGCAGCCTTGGTAGCTACTGAGAGACATTTATGGTTAAATCTGTCAGAGATTAAAGAAAAAGATCGAGCTTTTTTATTAGATGCTCCGCTTGAACCTTCTGGTCTCTTTGGCGACGCAGTCCACGCGGTCGTCGAGCGATTTCAGGAGTCTAAGAAGCAAGCTGACGCTTTTAAAAAGTTTATCCCTCGCCGTGTCCAGCCCCCTGCGGCTGCTGGGCGTGAGCAGCCCCAGCCGTCGAGCTCATCATATCATGTGCAACAGAAAGAGAGTGTTGCGGCTCGTGCACCTCCACGTAGACACTGGAGACAGACGCAACCCTCTCAGCCGAAGTCTTCTAAGTCGAAGCCGGATCTGAGGACCGTTCTTCAGGCGAAGAAGACTTCGGCTCAGAAAAAAAAAAGGTCCTGATGTTCATGCGTCAGGCCTGTGAGGACAGCCCCGACCGAAGTAGAGCGGTGTACACCTCATTATACGGTGCCCGTTCCATTTCGGGGTCCTCACGAGACCGTTCTGCCAACCCTGCCACCCTTGGTGCTTCAGGGCGCAGCGGTCTCCAGCGAGTCGCTGATGCTATGCTGTGGCACAGCATCGGTTCCGCGCCCTCTGAGGGGGGCGTTAGAGCAGCCAGTTCAGGTAGTTCCTGCCATGATGTTTCAGGCTCCAGAATTAGCTGTCTCAGTAACACCAGAGACCAGCCTCGAGAGGCTGGTTCCCTTAGTAAATTTTCTGGCAGCGTGGAAGCTTCTGCCGAATATTTCTCGTTGGGTCCTGCAGATTGTAGAGAAAGGATACAGAATCCAGTTTGGTTCTCGTCCTCCTCGTTACAACGGGGTGTTGCCCACAGTGGTGCATCCCGAGCAGGCTCTGGTAATGGAGCAAGAGGTAAAGGCCCTGTTAGCGAAAGAAGCTATAGAACAGGTGTACTCACCCGACCGAGAGTCGGGTTTTTACAGCCGTTATTTCATTGTTCCAAAAAAGGATGGAGGGTTGCGTCCTATTTTAGATCTTCGTTTGTTAAATCGGTCAGTTCAGAAACTAAAGTTCAAAATGCTGACACTCAAACAGATCGTGACTCAAATCAGATCCGAGGACTGGTTTGTCACAATAGATCTGAAGGACGCCTACTTCCATATCTCCATCCTCCCTCAGCACAGGAGGTTCCTAAGGTTTTCTTTCGGGGGCAAAGAATACCAATATCGGGTTCTTCCGTTCGGTCTAGCTTTATCACCCCGCACGTTCACGAAATGCGTGGATGCAGCGTTAGCCCCTCTCAGGCTTCAGGGCATACGTATTCTGAACTACATCGACGACTGGCTGATTCTAGCGGAATCAGAGCAGTTGGCGGTTCGGCACCGAGGTGTCGTTCTCGCTCATATGCAGATGTTGGGGTTGAGGCTCAATGCCAAGAAGAGTGTGCTTTCTCCAGTACAGAGAACCACTTTCCTTGGTGTGGTATGGGATTCAGTGACAATGCGGGCCATCCTATCGCCCGTTCGTGTAGCTGCTATCCTGTCAGCCACAAAAGAGCTGAAGCTAGGCCAGTCACGCACTGTAAAACAGTTCGAGAAACTGTTGGGTCTTTTGGCAGCAGCGTCCAACGTGATACCTTTTGGCCTGCTGTACATGAGGCCTTTACAGTGGTGGCTCAGGACCAGAGGGTTCTCCCCGAGGGGAAACCCACTTCGTATGATCAAGGTCACGCGGCGTTGCCTTCGTGCCTTAGTTATATGGAGGGAGCACTGGTTCTTAACCCAAGGTCCGGTGTTGTGAGCTCTTTGCCATCGAGTTACTATCTCGACAGATGCTTCCCTCACCGGCTGGGGAGCGGTAATGGAAGGCCGCTCGGTTCAGGGTCTGTGGAAGAGTCATCATCTCTCGTGGCACATAAATTGCCTGGAGATGATGGCTGTCTTCAATGCGTTGAGGCAGTTCCTCCCAGACCTGAGGGGCCATCATGTGCTCGTACGAACAGACAACACATCAGTGGTCTCTTATCTGAACCGCCAGGGGGGCCTGCGTTCGCGTCCGCTTTGCAAACTGGCGCACCAGATCCTCCTGTGGTCTCTGGGGAAGGTACTCTCTCTGAGGGCAGTGTATATTCCTGGGGTCCAGAATATAGGAGCAGACATCCTGTCGAGGCAGGAGCTGAGGCCAGGGGACTGGAGACTCCACCCCGAGGTGGTGGAGAAAATCTGGGAGTTTTACGGCCAAGCACAAGTGGATCTGTTTGCGTCTCAGAATACGACGCACTGTCCTCTGTGGTTCTCCCTTACTCACCCAGCCCCTCTGGGGCTGGATGCTATGGTGCAGACGTGGCCGAGGCTACGTCTGTACGCCTCTCCCCCTGTTGCTCTGCTCCCAGGAGTTCTGGAGCGAGTCCGCCGGTATGGAATAAGCCTACTGCTAGTAGCACCACGCTGGCCAAGTCGGATCTGGTTTTCGGACCTGATCCATCTCCTAGACGGTCCTCCCTTCGAGATCCCGATCAGGAGAGACCTTCTGTCTCAGGCCGGGGGCACAATATTTCACCCTCGACCAGAGATTTGGAACCTGGGGGTTTGGCCTCTGAGGGGGCCCAACTCATAGAGAGTGGTCTTTCAGTCGAGGCTGCTGAGACCATTCTAAGCTCCAGAGCCCCAGCTACTAGGAAACTATATGCGCTTAAATGGAGAGTTTTCTCTTTATGGTGTCACCAACATCAGTGGGATCCAGTTAACTGTTCTGTGAACACAGTACTCGAGTTCCTGCAGGAGCGCTTTACGTCAGGCCTATGTCCTTCCACGCTCAAAGTCTACGTGGCGGCCATTGCGGCTTACCACGTCCTGGTGGGGGGTACATCGTTGGGTCGAGACCCCCTGGTTACACGTTTCCTTCGTGGCACTTTAAGGCTGAGGCCTGCAACTCGCACTAGGGTGCCAGCTTGGGATCTTGCTATAGTACTAGAAGGCCTTTCTAGGGCTCCATTTGAGCCCTTAGATTCGGTTTCAGATAAGTTTCTTACCTTTAAGACTATCTTTCTGCTAGCTATTTCGTCCCTTAAGAGAGTTGGAGACCTTCAGGCCCTTTCGGTTTCCCCCACTTGCCTTGAGTTTGCACCGGGGATGGTCAAGGCATTCTTATATCCAAAACAGGGGTACGTCCCTACGGTGCCGACCTCGACTCCGAGGCCTATTGTGCTGCAGGCTTTCTGTCCTCCTCCTTTTGCATCTGCAGACCAGGAAAGACTGAACCTCTTGTGTCCAGTGCGAGCACTGGACACTTATGTGCATCGGACTTCATTTAGGAAGTCCGACCAATTACTGATTTGCTTCGGATCACCTAAGAAGGGTCTTCCTGCTTCTAAACAGACGGTCAGTAGGTGGATAGTTGAGGCTATTTCACTTGCATACGAGTACTCGGACCAGCCATGTCCTTTGGTGGTCCGAGCTCACTCTACTAGGAGTATGGCGGCTTCTAAAGCCTTACTATATGGGGTTTCTCTTCGGGACGTCTGTGATGCGGCGGGCTGGTCCTCTCCGCTCACATTCGTTAGATTTTACAGTTTAGACCTGGATGCTGCCCCAGGTTCTCAGGTGCTTAGTGCTTAGTTACAACAGACTGACACTCAGGTACTTGGACTTCTGGCGCTTTGGGTATTCTCGTTCCCATGGCGTCGTTGGACGCATCGTTGAGTTCCCTTCGTAAGGGAACGTCTCAGGTTACTATTGTAACCATAGTTCCCTGAGAACAGGGAACGAGACGATGCGTCACCCTGCCATACTTCCTGCATCCCTGCGATCGGCTTGCTTCGGCAATTTTCGAAGCTAATGCCGGTTTGCACCGGATGTGCTTTTATCATATCCTGGTCATGACGTCACCCGCCCGTGACGCTCATTCTTTCCATTGGACTAGTTGACATAGATGCTTCAGACGCAGTCACGCTAGGGGCGTTCCCATGGCGTCGTTGGACGCATCGTCTCGTTCCCTGTTCTCAGGGAACTATGGTTACAATAGTAACCTGAGACGTTTTCTTTTCTTCTTTAAATGAAATTACCTATTTTGTATCATATGTACACCCCTTTTAAATGTTGGGGTTGGTAAGATTTTTAAATGTTTTTGAAAGAAGTCTCATGCTCACCAAGGCTGCATTTATTTGATAATACAGTAAAAACAGTAATATTTTTACATATATTTTAATGTTTCAAATAAAAATATATATATTTTGATATATTTTAAAATGTAATTTATTTCTGTGATTTCTGACAGTTGTAAATGTCACATTGTCAATCAGAAATCATTCTATTTAAAAAAGAATATAAAGTTAAAAAAAGCATATATTTGAAATAGAAGTCTTCTGTAACATTAAAAACTGTTTTTTATCCATTTAAAGTATCCTTGAGTAATAAAACTAATAATTTCTTAAAAAAACAAAAAACAGTAGTGTATATTCCGTAAGTATTTTGATTCAGATTTTACTCAGAGATATGAATAAAATAACACATGCAAATAAAATTCCCTTAAGCTATTCCTTTATCCTCTATATACTAATCTATATACATGCCAGATATACACAAACTGTAGACAGAGACACAGTTCTGCGAGCACACAAACAAGCATATAAATATGGTGTTGGAATGTACACCGTAATCCTGCATAATGGCAGAAACAAAACACAAATAACATAAAACTTCAATATTTACAGTGAATATTTACAAAAGGTTACATATAGCCTAGCAAACATTCACAGACTGAGAGTGAAAAACCTCAGTGTGATGGACTTAGCCTTTTCTCCGTGACCTGTCAGCCGTAGGGAGGATGTGAATACTGACACACGTTCCTGCATGTGCCTATCACCCGCCGTACCAGACACAGCCATCCTGGAAATCAAATGCGTCAAAGAAAGTCCTGCGCTGCTTTTTAGAATAACTAGGTCAAACAAAGCTTGTGGGCTCAGACTGGAACACAGTGTGCAGTCTTAAGAACCTGAGAAAGCTTCTGCACTTCAGGATTCATGACACTTCAGTCGAGATTTTCTCAAGGAGCACACACCTTAACTCTTTCAGGCAGAGGCTTGGACTCTCATTTAGATTTTCATTTACCCTGCCATTAATGGGTAACAAACCATCCAATGTAAATATGCACTGATTCAAATTCCATAGGCTTGTAGGTCGTGCAGGTTTCTCCTTGTTGCCACTATGCAGGGATCCGGCTGAATTGGATAAAAGCTAACTTTGTCAGCAGGCTGTAAGTCTTTCTAGTTGGGGTGGGTTACATATCAGATTGGTGTGAAAAGTCATGTGCTCAAATATATCTTCAAAGAAGCACACAGGAATTATATATTTAATAATAAGCGGTTTAAATAAAGTAATATTTAACATTTTTAGAAAAAAATATTGATGAGGATTTAAAGTTATCCTCATATAAATGTGGGTTTATAATATTTTTTATATTATTATTATTATTATATTCTATACATATATCGGTTTCACTTTTTTGATGGTCCGTTTAACACATTCTGTTGACTAAGTAACTTTGACAAGACAAACCCTCTTTTGGCATTAAAAAAACTTCTATCAGGATTTACTAAAGACATGCAGTGAAAAATTAGTGCTGAAAAGATGTGGACAGGGTTATTTTTGCATAACGTTCTGACATTATTGCATATGCATTTGTAGGATTTTCCCTTTCAGGCGCAAAATTTATGGGAGGAGAGTATTTGAATGATTCATATAAGGTGATTTACTAAGGTTTGCGCTAGTCAATTCACTGGTATTTGCGTCATTATTTAGCCTCTTAACATCCTTGATGAGTCATTACAAGTGCACAGCCATGTGAGTGATTTTATTCAGAGTGAACACGGTGAATCTGATTCACCGTGTTCACTCTGAATAAAATCACTCACATGGCAGTGCACTTGAAACATCAAGGATGTTAAGAGGCTAAAAGCAGGTTTAAAACTTGCCCCATTTAAGTCAACAGGGGGCAAATTTTAAAAAGAGGATAACACGGTGTAGGCAACACCGATTTTTGTCATTGTTCTCTGTACTGACAGCACTCCAAATTTACAAAAAAATTAGCTCAATGTTAAAATTGACCGGAGTTCTCCTTTAAAGACGCGCAGAGCTTTCCACTCCCATCTGCACGTTTTTGGAATTGTGCTCTCAAGCTTATTTGCCCTGTTAAGCAACTCTGGTCCTTAATTTAGAAAAAAAAAACTAGAAAATGTGCATTTAGAACTCTCGTCCTGATCTTGCTGGATTAGACGCATTTAGCTGATCCTGGAACAACATTCCTGTCCAAAAATTTAATCCTAACCCAATCCCTACCCCTAAACTTAACCCCACCCATGTTATCCCTGAAATCAGAAAAAAATGGTAGTTGAATAACACTTATTTAGAAACTCCTAAACCTGGTTGTAAGCCTAAACTTAACATAAACTGTGAACTTGTCCCTAAAATCTGATTGGTTGATTGGAATGTTGATCCAGGAACATGTTGCACTTGGTGAAATCAGGTTCTGCATTAAAATCACTGAAAGTATTAATTGCATTTTAATGTATTTTTGAAAAAATTCAAATATGTGGACAAAAAATAAGTGGCATTGATCCACACAGGAATATGTGCAAGTTTTAAAAAGTATGTGCAACCTTGTCCACCCAACCTGAGTGCTATTTTTCTCCCATCTCCTAAAGTACATTAATAATACTCATAAAAAAGGTAAGATTCCTACGTACAACTCTAATGCAAAATTAGATGTTTGAAACAATGTGCCTAAAAAAAAAAAACAGCATTATCTTTTTGAAATATGGAATACTGATTCTCCCCAAATCTTCACATGGGACAGGGCATCTGAGCTGATCTGTCTGTAAACAGGTGGGCCCCGGTAATTAACGTTTGATTACAACTCCCACAGTAGACACTGTCTGTAACAGG
Source organism: Gila orcuttii (assembly GCA_026230005.1). Taxonomy (NCBI): domain Eukaryota; kingdom Metazoa; phylum Chordata; class Actinopteri; order Cypriniformes; family Leuciscidae; genus Gila; species Gila orcuttii. Next base: position 26,346,912 of record JAPDVR010000007.1, on the reverse strand, counting down.
TCTATTGCAGTCTCAGCCAGGCTCGTTCCATTAGATCTTTCTCTGCAGGACACAACTGGCTCTGACAGCAAAGGAAACAAAAGCTCCTAATCCTGTTTACTGTATCATATACGCCTTCCTCTTGCTTCAATTTCCATACAGTAATGCGTCCAATTGGCTTGTGCTCGACAAGCCGAGCAAACCTTTTTGAACGCCACCCGTCATTTCTGCTTCCTTATTTGTCCATAAAACCATGAAAGCACACAACTTGATAAGCCTCTACCTGTACTTTATTAGCGAGCTAGCATCATAAAAGAAAGAGAGAAATAAGAAGTTGTCTTGACACTAATATTTTAAAGTTGAACTCAGTTTATTTTCCCTCATTAAAAAGTTTAACTTCTCAAAAAAAAAAGGAACAGTACTAAGGTAGTATATTGTTCAGTTTTCTCCCTGAACAATGTCATGAGTTACTATGGCAATTCTCGATGCAGCATGAATGACCTACAATGGCAACATTTTTCACAATCACGACATAAATTCAAAACACTGCCTTAAACTCACTAGCAGAAAGGCAGCGGGATCCTCCTAATATGGTGCCTAAACAAGACAGTCACCCACAACTCAACGCGGCATGACGTCAGCTTCACATTCTCTATTATTAACAGCAAATTTTTTGTAAAAACAGTAAATAACAGCATCTTTCAGCCTTTCACCATCATGCAAACATGAGATATCAAACATACAGTAGTAGTTCTTGAGAGGTTTTTGCATTCCACTGTTTTTTCATTGTTTTCTATGTAAACATGGACTGTAACTGGTTTCTGTAATTTGAACAGTATTTTACTGTAATATGTACTGTAAAATACTGTAAAATGTTTATACAGTATGTTACTGTAAACCGCAAAGGATTATGGGAAAATATATGGTCACTACTGTAATTATTCTCTACTGTAAATCAATTTACAGTAGTGAACTTGCCCGCGAAAAACTGACCAATGGCAAGAGAGATTTCTTTTGAATTTTTTTGACTGTATTTTTGAAGTGGCAGTTAATGTGGACAAAAGATGTACCGGTAACTCCAAAAAGGTTAGTATATTATTTCTATTTTATGTAAAACAAACATTTGCAAATGTTTTCATTTATGTTAACAGCAAACTAACATGATTTGTCTTTTTGTTTTGGTCGGAATGGTTTTGGTGCCTTTTTTTTTCCTGACAGTCGGCCGGATCTCCGTCACGGTGATAATATTAACTGGTAAGTAAGCTAAGTTCACCTATATTATACGAAATATTCTTTAGTTAAAACGATAACAATAAAGTTTGTGCATATCTCTGCCTCTTTAACGTAACTCGCCAGGCGGAGTCGTCGGTTAGGCTACTTAACGTTAACCGCAACGAACTAGCGTGTCGTGGTGAAATACTGAGGTAAAGTGAGATAGACGAAACCCTTGTTTAAGTGAGGTTTTTAAACAAGATTGTCAAGTATATGCTTTGATTTATTGTCAGGTTTGTGATCTGTATAATGTCTGCAGTCTGCAACGATGGAGGTGTGTGTTGGAGCCTTTTCATTGCCGTCATAACATCAACTGGTAGGTTAACTTCACCTGAATAAGCCGAAGTAAACTTAGTAAACAGAGAATAATAATACCATATGTATGTTCCGCGAACTTCCGTCCCCTATTTATCACAACTTAGCTAGTTAGGCAGATGTAACAACGTTAAGTGAGCTAACGTGAAAAAATAAGTTAAAGGAATAGTGCACCTCAAAAAGAAATTCTGTCATAATTTACTTGCCCACAAGTTGTTCTAAACCTGCATGAAGTTCTTTCTTCTGAACATAAAAGAAGATATTTTGAAGAATGTTGGTAATGGAACAGTTTGCTGGTCCCCATTGACTTCTATAATAAAAAAAAAAAATACTATGGATGTCAATGGGGACAAGAAACTTGTTTGGTTACTCACGTTTTTTAAAATATCTTCTTTTGTATACAGCACAAGAAATAAATGAATACAGGTTATGAACAAGTTGAGGCTGAGTAAATGGTAAATGGACATAATTTTAATTTTTTAAGTAAACTAACCGTTTAAGCGACACCATTGTTAATTACATCTTTTGTTTTATTTTCAAGTCTGTGGCCTGCAATGTCAGAGGTGTGTTTTGGAGTCATTTCTTGTGATTGCCGTCCTAATGGTGATGACATCTACAGGTGAGTAAGATAACATCAACTAAATTAGCTGAAGTATGCGTTAGTTTAGCAGGCAGACATAATATAATGTAATTGCCGATGAAACCAACGGAAGGGGAGAAAACGGGTTTACCAGGCAGCAGAGTTAAAGTGCTTTTAAATAATCATCCATCAGTTTCTGTTCTTTATTTTGAATTTGCAGAAGCCATTCCCTCCGCCTCCGGACTGTACATCACTGCTGACGCTCTCCACTAATACACAGAACAGGTTGACGTTTGAGGAGGAGGAGGAGGAGGAAAGGGTTAGCAATTACCATTATCAATATAGCAAAATTTTGCTAACTAATATTTAAATGTTGTTTAATTTATTAAAAAACTATAAACACCATACAACAGGGATAGGCAACGTCGATCCTGGAGTGCCACTGTCCTGCAGAGTTTAGCTCCAACCCTAATCAAACACACCTGAACAAGCTAATCAATGTCTTCAGGATCACTAAGGCTAAAGGCAGGTGAGTTTATATCAGGGTTGGAGCTAAACTCTGCAGGACAGCGGCACTCCAGGATCGACGTTGCCTATCCCTGCCATACAACATCATATCTTACATTATCTTTACCCCTCATGTCGTTGTTGTTAGTAATAAGTTCTGTTATTGTATTTTATTTTTGTGAACTATAATAACACTAAAAGGCTGCTGTGACTTTGTCTGTTTCAGGAGAGTCTGTTCTCTAAGCAAAAACATGGATGCTGACTATGAAGAATCATCATCCAGTTACAACAGCTAACAGACTCTTCTTCAGCATTAGCTGTCCATTTTGTCGAATGCAGAATTAGGTAACCCAAAATAAATATATTTTACATTCATGCATTTGGCAGACACTTTTTTCCAAAGCAACTTACATTGTATTTAAGTTTAAAGGAACACGCTACCGTTTTTTGAAATAGGGTTTTTTCACTGTCTCCTCTATATTTAGGTAAGTGGGCAAACGTATTTTTGTCTCAGTGCATGCATTGTCTTATGGTGCGTTCACACCAAACGCGAATAGAACGTCTGGTGCGAGTGATTTAAATGTTAAGTCAATGTAAAGATGCAATTACGCACCTCTAGAGGTCAATCAACATCAGCCATCTTGCAAACAGACAACCGTCTAGCACTTGCCCCTCCCACAGGAAGCGGATTTTTGCCTCGGACGCGCGTCAATTTCGCTTCAAACACTTGCGTTTTGAGCGTGTCAACTTAGCTTTGGACACGCGAATGGATTCAAAATGTTCAAGCGTCCAACTAGACGCGGTAGACGAGAATTTTATGCTCTATTCGCGTTTGACAACGCCGCCGGATAGCATGTCTGGATAGCATGTCTGCCCCCGACTTTTGGGGACTTTAGCTTATTCACCGTATCCCCCAGAATGAGATACATACATAACTTTTTCATCTCCGTACGTGCCGTAACTCTGTCTGACGCACTCACCACTAGCCTTCAGTAGCTTAGCCCAAAGACTGGATGTAAATGGCTCCAGCTAGCATACTAATCCCAATAAGTGACAAAATAACACCAACATTTTCCTATTTACATGTTGTGATTTGTTTAGTCACAGCGTGTACAAATAACAAGGTCATATGAGACACAGCCATCTTTTAACCATATAAATACTGGGAACTATATTCTCAGAAGACGAAGTACTGCTATTTCTGTGGAGTGATTACCGCAGCTCTGAGCAAACTCTGCTCCTCACCACAGGGCTTCTCTGGTGCTGCGAGCAAATCACTCCACAGAAGTAGCAGTGCTTCGCCCTCTGAGAATATAGTTCCCAGTATTTATATGGTTAAAATATGTCTGTGTCTCATATGACCTTGTTATTTGTACACTCTGACTATACAAATCACAACATGTAAATAGGAAAATGTTGGCATTATTTTGTCACTTATTGGGAGCAGTATGCTAGCTGGAGCCGTTTACCTCCAGTATTTGTGCTAAGCTAGGCTAGCGGTGGGTGCGTCAGACAGTACGCACGGAGATGAAAAAGGTATGTATGGACTTATCTAACTCTGGGGAATACAGTGAATAAGCTAAAGTCCCAAAAAGGCGTGTTCCTTTAAGACTAGGCGATTTCCTAGGCAGATATTGACTTGGGACTATATTGCGGTGAAGCACAGGCGAAGCACTGCTACTTGGGCACAGAGATATCACGCAACACCTGAAATCCCCCAACTTCCGTCAACATACCGGCGTGAATATTAGTTCGCTATTTTTCCTACAGAAGACATTGTGAATGGCGATGAATATGGCGGATTTTGTGAGAGACAAAGAGGATGACTTCTCAAAAAAGTTGAGGACTGCATGATGGATCAATGCAGAGAAATCCTCGGTAGCTAAGACACAACTGCAGGCACCTCATCTTGATCTGACACGTTGAGCCTGGTCATCGATGGCAGTACCTTGTCCCACTCGCCACAGCACAGATACTCTATTTCAGTCGGCATAGGCTGGCATATTCCCACACTCACTCCACCAGTTAGTGTTGGCTCTCATCCTCACGCCCTCAGGCTGTTGAGCAATCGCAACTTTTGTCCTCCTTCTTTTGTCTGTCTATTTCCAAAGCACGCAGCTCCTCTTCTGAAAACTCTGGTTCGTAGAGTTATGGTTCTGGATCTTGACTGTCTGAGAAGTCACCCTCTTCGTCTCTCACAAAATCTGCCATGTTTATCGCCATTCACTATGTCTTCTGTAGGAAAAATAGCCAGCTAATATTCACGCCGGTGTGTTGACGGAAGTTGGGGGATTTCAGGTGTTGCGTGATATCTCTGTGTCCAAGTAGCAGTGCTTTGCCTGTGCTTCGTCCCAAGTCAATCTCTGCCTAGGAAATCGCCTAGTCTTAATCTGCATTGCTATTTGTACTCGTTGTCAGGGGCGTCATGCAAGCCAAAATTCTGGGGGGGCACAATCTGAGACGTTGCAATTGTTTTCTGACGGGTGATATGGATCATGTTAGGAGGGGTCAGGGGGTTTCTCCCCCTGAACATTTTTAAATTCTGGCTGCTAAACATACCATTTCAATGCAGTTTGGGAGGGACAGAAATACCTTAACGGAGCTAGCAGCAACCCTCCTCTATCTGAGGACTAAGTTAAAGTATCTATTTTGTAAGTTTATGTAAAAGACAGGTTGATGAAAGAACTGTAAGCTCAAAGTCAAAAGCTTTTGAAGTCTACTTCATTAAAGCATGTTTACACACACACACTTACTGTACACTAGGCGTACTACACATGATTTTAAAAACAGTAGCCTACCATTGCAGTTTTTGTGTTATGATTTAAATTGGTATGTGACCTAAGAACGATCTTACATTAAAGGTACATAAAGGTGCTGAGGTATGACTTTGTGGTGCTCTGAAATTAAGTTATTTTAATATTAATATGTGATGAAGGACTTTGAAAGAAGTTTGACAGATTTCAGTGCTGAACAAGGCTGCGCTCACATATAGCGCCTAAAAACGCGTAGAAAACGCGTAGAAAACGCTAGGCGCGCCGCGTTCTCATTTTTCCAAAGCGCGAATAGCCTTGTTTATACTCGACGCGCCCGCAAGAGCGCGAAGGTGCGCGCGTCAAAATGACGTAATTGCGGTGTGGGCGGTTGTGCGCGTTGGGTGCGCAAGACCCCATTTCGCCTGGCGGTGTGCACGGCACTTTTTGTAACATCGCGCGCCGCATCCGAAGATGAACGACTTCGAGCCGAATCTGGCCGAACTGGTACGTCTGCACCAGCATGTTTATGATCCTTCTATACACAGAGACATTTGCATTGATGGGCGACCATAAAAGCCTCTCATTTTGTGAATAGGAACACATTTGCATTAAGCACCCAGTTTGCACTTGTCTAAAGTAACTGCTTACATTTACAAAATAAGCCTACAATAACAGAAGTAAGCCCTGCTGATGAAGTTAAGGTTTAAACACTCTTCAATAAGGCTTCAGTTGTTTAACTCGTTTGTACAAAAAAGTACAATAAACCTACTGCATTTATTACTCTTTAATATGGATCAGCTATTAATAAACTACTAATAAACGGCAAACTACTTCTTCACTGCTGATTCCTGGTGGTTTAGAGGAGAATTACTCCGAGTCGCCCCCTGTCGTTTCACAGAATAGCACAACGGCGAGCGCGTCAAGTATAAACGCCTCGTCCGTTTGGAGAGGTGCGCGCGCAGTCAGCGGAGACTCGCGCTCGTGCGGACGCGTCGAGTATAAACAGCCTTAAGCCAAAAAAACATAACGACTAAAGCTAACGCTCCGGCTTTGGCGGTAAGCAGGGAAGAAGAAAAGAGGCCGTTTTATTAAATAGCTGTCAAAGGGCAGCTGAATAAACAATAAACGAGTCCTGTTTGAGCCAGTTTGCTAATCTTCAACATGCTTACACTAAAAAATACTTTTGTTGGAAACTACATGTAGATTTTATCTTGATAAAAACGTTTTTTTAAAGAGAGGGCAGAGTAGGGTAAGTCGCGACAAATAGGGCTTATTTACGGCACCTTTGTAATCTTTGAAGACGTGGCCTTTGAAGTCCGCGTCCTTCGAAGGATGCAACCTCTGGATTGGGACACAGCTTACAGTACATGTCTAATTGTAAAAAACGCGATTTCTCGATTTAAAAATAATAAAATCATGGCAAAACATTACATATCGAATTAATCGAAAAAATCTGAAAAATTGCCAAGCCCTATCAGTAGATCCGTAGTGGCTGTATTTTACATGGAGTGGGTCACCTAATGGGGACAGCCATGTTGAGATCACATGAACAGTCGTTATTGGACACTTTCGTACACAGACTAATTTAATCATGACTGACTTAAAAATATATATATATTGTTTTTGAGTGATGCCACATTTATGCTGCTAGGTGTCATGGCAGGCTAGCAGGCACTTTTACTTATAATACAACTTATACTTATACCTATACCTATATATAAATGAATATATTATAGAATTCCCAAGTGAAACCTTGTTAAAAGCATCTATCAATGAAATTTCTGAATTAAATCACTGTCTTAAAAGCAGTCCAGTATATGACCACTACTAAAATGACACCATGATGCTGATTGGCTGATGGCACCACAAAAACCACATGGAGTCGCCATGCTAACCTGCCAAACCCCTGGAGTGCACTATAGTACACGGGTAAAGTTATATTATTTTGGTAAAATACTCAGTTGTATGGGTAAAATGCTTTAAAACACTGATCATACTTTACACAATGAGAAACCTCAGCTGAGCCACCTTGTCAGACCGGTCTTATAATCGAATAAATAGATGTCTCCTCTAAGTGACATGCAGTGAGCACAGGGACCCAAAATGGCAGCTATTTCTCTTCATTAGTTCTAGTTGCACAGGGAAAGGAAGAAAAGCAGCTTGGCAGAGACCTCTCACGCAACACTGTACTTCCACCCATTACAGACTCGAAGACGGTTGAGCCCAGACTGGGGAATAGGGCTACAGGGCAATTAGACAGAGGACACGGCGGTTTCTACCTGAAAGGAAAGGCTGGGACTCATCACTTTAGCTGTGGCAGTGAGGTGAACAGCTGGATGGCTGAGGCCCACTGATGCCGCTGGCAGCTGAATGCTCCTCAGAAGCTCTCTGTGACACGGGGACAGCAGATAAACACGGCCTTTCCTCCTCCCCCTGATGCATCATCTGCCAGATAATCCTCAGTGGCTCCCCCTCAGGAAGATCAGAGCGTGAAAAATGTGTCTGTCACACAATCACCGACCGTGAGAACAGATAACCCTTTGGCGATTGCTGGATGAAGTATCCACTGCCGGAAATTCCTCCTAGGAAGTGTCCCGAAGCCAGCAGGGCTGAAAAAGGGGCGAAAGAAAAAGAGGGTTTTAGGTTGGACAAACAAAGCAGAAATAGCTGAAAACATGCCCTCAGATAATAACACATACTTTGAGAAAGAGACCTGGTGTAGTCAGAGGAATTTGGCTTAGTTTTGTTTTATAACCTAGACAACTGCCTCAATGTCTCATCCTAAACCTCATAAATGATCAATCTGGAGTCTACAGTGGAAACGACTTACAGACGACACAGAAATGGTGTTCAGCACTGGAGACTTGACACCAAATTCCTAAAAGAGTTTAGTGTTACCATGAGGCATGTAATGTAATGGCGTTTTTCCACAAAATGCATTTTGCACATTAAGCAGCAACACAACTGTTTTCAACATTGATAATAATAAGAAATGTTTCTTGAGCAGCAAATCAGCATGTCAGAATGATTTATGAAGGATCATGTGACACTGAAGACTGTAATGATGCTGAAAATTCAGTTGCCATCACAGGAATAAATTACATTTTAAAAGATATTAAAACAGAACAGTTATTTTAAAATGTAATAATATTTCACAATATAACTGTTTTTAGTGTACTTTTGGTCAAACAAATGCAACCTTGGTGAGCATAAGAGACTTCTCTCAAAAATAATAATAAAAAAATTACCCCAAACTTTTGAATGGCAGTGAATATTCTCTGAAAACAAGTCTTATTTACACAATTTTGCTTCCAAGTTCATTTAACTTAATTTAAGGATGTTTAGATAAGTTTACTAGAAAACACAGTGTCTTTATATTGCCCTGGATAAGGACATCTGGGGCGAGTTGCATAAACTTAGCTACTATGTTAATTATGTGTCATAATAACTAGTTTGACCAACTAGCAGTAAGACAAGAGTGGGTTTTAGCTGAAAGCATCCCATAGCTTTGTCTCATTTCACAAGTTTCAATCATCACTGTGGGATTACTGTGGCACTTTATCAGCTGTCATCCACGATCAGAGACACTAAAAACAGTAAAGATAAGAGTTCTGCTGCTTCTGTTCCCTCCTCATGGTTGACATTCAATGATTACCTGTCAACACTGCATGCTGGATTGGCTAGCTTATCCTGCTGATTCTTTCATTCTATTAACACCCCATGCCCTCCTTCCATTTTCTCTTCTCTCCAACCCACTCTCACATATTGACTTCCAATGCTATGCTTTACCTCCCTCCACCAACTCTGAACTCTGTCTTATTTCCCAGGGCTTTTAAGTGCCCACCATTGTGTCCAAAATGGCTTTCCCAAACTTCAAGAATGTCGCACGTTTCGGTCTGAGTGCAAAAGAGAGAGGGGTGGGGGCGGGGGCGGGGATGGGGGGGGTGTACCTCAAGGAAAAACTTGATCGATTCATTCATGCGATTTCAGTCACACTCCAGTGGTGAGGAGATAACATATAGGGATCGGTCTTGGAACATTGCTTCCCATAAAACTCTCAATGGAGAGTGACAGGTTCAAATTTCTGTTGACTCCATCTTGGATTATTAATGCCTTGAAGATTTTATTTTCAACAAGCTCTCCAATTGCAAGTTTATTTTGGGGGGTTGGTTGATAGGAATGTTCTGCTAGCTTGGACTTTTTTTTTTAATGGGAAGACCTTGGTTGTTCCATTCCAGTCTTGTGCTGGTCCCATCATGTCTCATTTACTCTATGCCATTATTTAATGCAAACACATGTGTGATGCATTACATGCAATAGAAGAATTGGATGAGTGACATAATGGAATGACTGATATGAGGATGAAAGTGGATGTTGTTAAATGATGAACTCCTCTATTGGAGCAGATAGTATAGTAGGCAACGTTTAGGGCTGGTAACTGGAAGAATACTGGTTCAATCCCTGGTATCAGCATTAAGCCATTGTTGCTCTAATGCAGACGTATTGAGTCCTGCTCCTGGAGGACATATCCTGCAGTGTTTAGTTCCAACCTGCTTCAGCACACCTGCCTTTGTATTTTCAAGCCATCCTGAAGAGCTTGATGAGCTGATTCAGGTGTGTTTGATTAGGGTTGGAACTAAACTCTGCAGGACTGTGGCCCTCCAGAAGAAGGATCGAAGGCCTCTGCTCAAATGGGTTATTCTCTAGGGGGAATGTTACTGTATTAAGTGTAATGTCGCTATGGACAGAACTGCCAATTTTTAAAAAAAAGAACTGCCCAGAGGAAAGAAAAAAAAAGAGATCTCTTTAGCATTTCAAATGTTTGCCCTAGACAAAAAATAAATAAGGTTACTTTAACATCAAATGGACTTTTGCTTGAGCATCCTGCTACTCACACTTGTTTCCTGAGACAAAAACTCTAACAATCTCACAACGGTTTCCTTTAAAGTTTTAGAAGAGATCTCATCATCACACACTGAGCTCAGCTTTTTCTCCTTAGCTAGAGACTCTGGAGCTCTCATATTTGTCTCCTCTAAAGTTTAGAAGAGATCTCAACAGCTTTACAAATCAAATGTTTCAGTATGAACTCAAATATTTCTACAAAGTATTTAAAGCCATTAAGAAAGCTCCAGGGTAACTGTTCCTGTAGAAAGACTTCTGTAAGTCAGATTTGATCGGGTACATTACAATTACCAAGAACAAATGATGTGCCCTGTACAGCTCTATTCTCTTATTGTGTGTCAGCAATTAAGAGTAGACCTTATTTCTGCATATCTTCCCTCTTAATATAGGCTTAAACTCTGAATTCATGGATTGTCTTTGACTTTAGTGTATTTTTGACTTGGTGCACAATTTATAAAGTTGTTGAGGTCTCCGCTAAACTTTAAAAGAGGCAAATGTGAGAGTTCCAGATTCTCAAGCTAAGGAGAAAAATCTGAGCCTAGTCTGTGATGCTGAGATCTTGTCTAAAACTTTGTGGGAAGAAAATATGAGACCACAGTGTCTTTAGTTTAGGAGAACAATCTGAGCACAGTGTGTGCTTTTGTTGAGGTCTCTTCTAAAACTTTAAAAGAGACCATTGTGAGAGCGTTAGCATTATTTTGACTCAGGACACAAGTGTGAGAAGCAGGAGACTCTCAAGCAAATGTCTCCATTTGATGTTAAAGTATCCTCATTTATGTCTAGCAGAAACATTTGAGATATGAAAGCATTTGTTCCCCCCTTCTGGGTTCAATCTCATTCATCCACACCATTTCAATCAAACACAATACATGCATTGTCATATTTGAAGTCGTTTAGAGTAGACAGTGTTTTCTTGCACAATGATGTAATTGAGGAAATCATGACCTATATTTATATGCATGCAAAATGTAAGAATAAAAGAAAGAATAAAAGGTTCTGCAACAACCATGAAGCACTGGTACATGTTACATTTGATAAAAAGAAAGTATTTATCTCTTACTAAACATCTTACACGTATCTAATCCATGTGTTTGTACAGTAATTTCTACTGTGCTTGGAAAATGTGCTACATATTCAATGCTGGACACTGAAGATCATTTAAAATAGTAACCTTAAATATTCTGAAATGTATAGTGGTATTTAAATTATAGTTTCAGTATTTACAATATTAGGAATATCATTTCTTTTAATTTAACGTTTCTCCTAAAATAAAATTGAAGATATCTGAAGACAAAGCTGATACCTAAATTAGACAAGAGAATCACCACTTAGTATCCCAAGCTTAGAGAAACCTCTGTCAGAACCATAGCCAGCACATTGACATCAAGGCATAACTGCACCTCAGACCACCTTCCTGTCTCTCCTCCTACTGTCCGGTCCAATAAAGGTGAAAAACCCCAATGGCATATAAAAAATAATAGCAATAAAATATTTGTTATATAATAGAGTCTTGAAAGAGATTAAAGCAAGATAATAAAGAGATCTCCCACGTTTCTCACGCAGCCCATTCTCATTTTTGCCTCCTTTCTCTCAGAACTTTCTCATGTCTTATTTGTGTCTACTTTTAATTCTCCTGGGGAATTTCAGGAGAAACATCTGAGACACTGTTGATACAAAAATGAGAGATATTTGATCATCACAACTAAGTCTCTAGAGCTTAAAAAGTGTTTTTTTAAACAGAACTTTATTGAAACGAGAGGGAAATATGCAGACTAGCAACCAATCATTTCAAGCATTTAAACTGTTGCTGATAGTGCTGGAGTTAATGGTGTATTCAGTGCTTAAATAAACAAATTTTTATATTACGCTTACAGTATCTTTAAATCTTATTTCAAACTGATTTCAATCTGATTATTTCAAGCTTTCATTGTGGCTATATGCATACTGTACTGTACATGGCAGATCAAAAGTTTGAGGTCAGTTTTTTTTTGTTTTTTTTTTCCTAAAGGCTGGAATACACTACACAACTTTTAAAATCTGAACAGATTTTAAAACACTAGGCAGCATACACTTGCCAACTTTGTAAATAGTTACAAAATGAAAAACTGGGCACCATGCACTAAACAACTTAGGATCACACACTACCAGACTTTGAAGTCATTCTGAACAGAACAAACTCACGCAGAAACGCGTGCCTTGTTGCTAGGAGACAAACGGAGTTGCTAGGAGACACATTTTTCTAAAATCGGCTCAATATATAAAACATGTCTGATATCCTCAGACTAGATGTAAACTACACGATTTTCTGTGAAATCTGTTAACTCAAATCTGCAGATTGGCTCTGACTTTCGGCAACTAGCCTTGACAAGTCAACTATTCAACTTGTCCAGACTGAAAATCGGGGCAAAAGTTGAGTATTCCAGCCTTAATATGTTCCTATTTCAGCATATTAGACTTATTTCTGAAGGATCATATGACTCTGAAAACTGGAGTAATGGCTGGTAAAAAAAGAAATAAATAAAAAGTTATTTTATATTATTACATTTTTAAATGTAATATTCATGTGATGGCAAAATTGATTTTTGTATTTTAATATATTTCATAATTTATTTGTTTGTACTGTATTTTTAATCAAGCAAATGCAGCCTTGGTTGAGTATAAGAGACTTTTCAAATGTATATGTGCAAATCTAGTTCTATTCACCAGTTCCATAACACACTATTCAAAATATTTTATTAAATGCAAATGACAGCCACAGCCCTTCAATACAACAAACAAATCCCTCACAGACAGACTGTCTATTCAGTCCTGTTAATCTATCCTGGTAAATCTCTCAGATAATTCAGATCTCCTGTGCACAAAAAAAATCAATTAAACGGCCAGTGGTCATTGGAGAAGGCCATTACACTTTATCATGAGTTTGCAGTGAAGTCAGCACAGGAGAAGAGAGGAAGAGAGAAGAGTAGTGGAGAGGTCAGGGTTGTGAACTCAATCAACTCACTGGTTATTGTGAGACCCTCAAACCCAGGGGGCCACTGTCATCCTGTCTCCACTGACTGGCCCTGCTGCAGGTGCTTAGACATGGATGGTTAAACAAGTGTAGGGACGGTTCAGGTCACGTTGCACATTGATGGCCTAGGGGACGAGGAAGGAATTCATATGAGGACAGTTTTACAGTCCTGCACCTTAGCTCAAACAGGAAACAAACTTCTGAGGCATTCGGAAATCCAGGTTTCTTGACACCACTCACCGCAAACATAATGGTAAAATAATATACTTTCATCATCACACCCAGCATGACATAACTGTCATCTTTTTACGCTTTCATTCTCCCTCCATTATTTTACTTGCAAAACAAGTAAAGGACACCAAATGAAGTTATATTATTGATGTCATTTGAAATGTCAGAGTATTAATACACTTGAGAACATCAAGATTAAATTTTACTACATAATTTGGAGCTTCTTGGTGATACAGAAATAATAGAACATAATGGATCGCATAATGGATCCTAACATAGCTGTTGACTACACTAAAGGGGCTTTCGCACCGGGTAGGTCTAGGAACTACACTCTAAAAAATCTTGGGTTATTTTTTCTACCAAAATCCTGGGTTGAGCCTTTTGGGTAAATTTGTTTTTTGGTTATTTTCTCAGTGTTTTCTCAGGTAGTTTTTGAGTGTAGCCACCAGGCTGGTTCCCCGAGAACTAACAATTCCCTTAGGAACATTTTCCTGGTTGCATTCGCACCACCAGTAGGAACTTTCAAGTGACGTAAGCCTTTTTGTTGTGACTTTGATTTTTTGCTGACCTTTATTTTGGTGGTGCTGAGAACACCAGCCAGAGCCTGAACACACAGTGCTTGCATTCTCAGTGTTCATTAGTTTATGATCTGTTTAACAGTCTTGTCTAATACGTTATTAGATAGAACTGTTATACATAGAAAGTAGATATGAAAAGGTATTAGCGTATGCCATGTGGTTGATGTCCAGTTTTGCTACAGTAGCTGAGCAGAAATATATAATCATGTTTCGCTTAGTTTCCAAAGTTGCGTTGGATTTTCTCCTTAGCGTAAAGGTTAAGAGACCCACCGATCACTGTTTTTCATGTTTGTAGAGTTAGTTTGTGGCTATAATCTGTGTTTACACAACTTGTTTTAAAAATGGAGGGTGCTGGTGTTTCGTGTGCATTCATCCAATCAGCGTACACTAACGTCACTGGTAGTTCCTATAGTGCTGGTTTAGACCCTGTAGATTTGAAAATCGTGCTTTTCCCCATTATTGTTGAATCACGGAAGCTACACCAGTTACTTTTGCCAAGAGATTTATTATGTTTTATTTTTTATACATGTATCCATTTGAGAGAAACAGGCATATAAGAATAAGGGTACAGACGAGGTGGTCTTCATTCCAGATTTCTCTGTTCCCCATATCTCTATCCCCTCACCCCATCATGCCAGCTGTAATGGTTTCTCTGTGTTTCTCCTCCCTCACCCCCTCATGCCTTTGTTTCTCCTTCCTCTCACCCCGTCATGCCTCTGTTTCTCTGGGGTGGTACAGTAAGGATTGAGCTTATATACACACCACTGAGCGACTTTCAACTTCCTTATAAGGTAGAAAAACATGTTGCTTATGTTTAAAAATGGAATGTATACCTCAGGCTTACTAGGGTTGTAACGGTATGAGATTTTCACGGTATGATAATTGTCTCAAAAAAATATATTTTCATGGTATACGGTATTAAACAATCATTATTATTATAATCATCAGCTACAATGACCCTTGAAAATGATTGAAAAAATATATGTTTTTTTGGTTGAACATATGGTTTATTAAAACAAACTTTTTTAATGAAAAAAAAAAAACTTTTGGAAGTATGCCTTTTGAAAAAAATGAAAAAATAAAACAAATAAAAAATAAAGCTGCACATCTCCCATTTGACCAAACATGTCTAATCAATTGAATTCTGAAAACCTTAACTTATTTTTATTCTTAATTTATTAAGAATTAAGAATTATTATAAGATAATAGAGTCTTATCTATTATTTAATACAAATATATTATTGAAAATGCAATCAGATGAAATGTAACAACTTTTGTTTGTCTGTAGATCTGCACAACAGAACTAAAACACAGACAAAAATCTATACTATTTCTTAAATAATGTTTAAATAACTATTATTATTGTTGTTGTAATAGCTTTAACTTGGCTACATTCTATTGTACAATAGTAATATATTTCTTTAAGCTAAACCGAACTTTTATTTTGACAGGTTGTACTAAAATATTTGACGATGATTATTTTAAATAAAATGATGAAATGCTCATTTAGTTTTGTCAGAGCAGCTCTGGATGTCCATGTGATCACATCCTCATATAGTGAGTGAGACGTCAGATGCTTTAAAAACCATGAGCGTCACACATACTTGAGTATGTATAGGCGAAACGGTGCTGCTCATTCACACAGACACGCAGAACAAGCAGAATATAGGTTTAGCCTACAGTAATAGCAGTTTTTTTGTGCTGTATTGTCATGATTCTGCCCTCGTGTCCTTGATTTTCTCTAGTCTTGAGGCAGGATCATGACAGAATCATGTTTTGTGTGCAAGCACATGGTCTTGTGTTTTGGCCATGTGCTTGTGTTGTCTCGTTCCCTTGCCCCGCCCTCCTTGTTATCCTGGTTCTGTCCTTATCACCTTATCTGTATCACCTGTTGATCATTAGTGTTCCCTTTATAATCTCCTTGTGTTTGCTGTCCTGTGCTGGTTCATTGCCTTATGTGCCATGTCAATACCCAGTGAGTACCTTGTCGAGTGTTTTGTCTAAAAGTTGCGGCCTTGTAAAAGCCTGTCTTGTTCCTGTATAGTTTAATGTCAAAGTCTTAGTCCAGTGTGGTTAGTTGTTTACTTTATCTTGTACTGTTTTGCCCCCTTGTGGGTTTTGTTTTCCCCTGTTTTTTCTGTTATAATAAACGTTGTGTGTTTGCATACCGTCTGCGCCTGGGTTCATCTGCTATCCACATAACAGAATGAACCGGCCACTAAAGAACCCAGCAGACAATATGCCTTCCCTGCTCCAATCGGAGTTCCGTGAGCGATGCTAGTTGCCTGCGCCCACCGACGGTGAGCGGATCAACTGCCTAGTCCCGTCCCAGGGTGAGCGGATCATGAGGGATTATGCCCGCCTCTGGGATCTTTTTTCCCGGGAGGATCCGCAGGCTTCTTCCTCGGGCTCTCCACCCTCTGCTTGTCTGCCCGTGATCCCGGAGGTTCGCGTCCTCGCCGTGGCTACAATGGGGAACCAGACTCGTCCCAGCTCGACTCCCGAGACACCTGCCGCATCGGTCATCTTGTAAAAGCCTGTCTTGTTCCTGTATAGTTTAATGTCTTAGTCTAGTGTGATTAGTCGTTTTCTTTATCTTGTACTGTTTTGCCCCCTCGTGGGTTTTGTTTTCCCTTGTTTTTTCTGTTATAATAAAAGTTGTGTGTTTGCATACCGTCTGCGCTTGGGTTCATCTGCTATCCACATAACATGTATATTATATCGACACACTCATATAGCGATTTGATTTATTGCACAGCTATATTTTAGATTTATTCATCATCTATCAAATCGTGCATTTTACGTGACATCTGCATTATATTGTAAATTCCCTAAGCAACAGCCTTAAGTTATAAATTTAACTTTATCTGCAGGGAGGGATGGTGTTAGCGAATATGGGAGAACATGTTCGACATATCCTCCTTTTGCAGCCACTCTTTGTCCACATTTCTGGACTCAACTGGATATCCATCCTTTTTTTTTTTTTTTTCAAAACTGTGGATAAGCAAATGTGATATGATAATTGTACATGTTAATATTGTGATAAACCGGTATACCGTTACAACCCTAATGCTTACACATGGTACAATCCACTTTCCATATTAAGAAACTATCCTTCGGTTTAAGTTTGTGGTACATTTGCATCAGTTGAAACATTCCTTTCCTTGTAAAGAACATGCCAACTGTACACATTTGAAGTATTATCATTGGAACATCTCTGCTCAGTGAACATGTTACATTGCAAACATACTTATATGCAAAATATAGCTCATCCCATACCTCTCATCAGCACGCATGTACAATATATCTGTACAATAATCTGACTTCACAAAATACATTATGAAATTATGACAAAGAAAAATAATACAAAAAAAATAACATTAAACAATACAATTTTAGTCTTCAGACCCTACTCTGAAATAGGAGCTAAATTAGTTCCTCCAAAAGGAGTTCCTATAACTAAAATAGTTCCTAGTTCCTGCGGTGCAAATAAGGCAAAATCCGGTTACTTCCGCCAATAGTTTTGGAACTATGAAAAGTTTCCTCCAGTGTGAAAGCCCCTTAGTATTTACCTGCAAATTTTGAAGAAACCTATGGAATAATACTGTCCAGGATTTATTTTTTCTTTATTTTTTTTTTTTTGTCTTAGTATTTACCTGCAAATTTTGAAGAAACCTATGGAATAATAATACTGTCCAGGATTTATTTTTTTTTTTTTTATTTTTTTTTTTTTGTCTGTGGTGGAGAGGAGATCAAAATCAAGAAAACTCCATTTATTTATTCCTTTCTGATCAGGTATTTTCTGAAAATTTACTTTAATATCAATTATGGCATAAATAAATGCAAATTATACTAAGAAAAAATCCTCCATAATTCATTCACACCTGTGGATTTGTGGCTTATTAAGGGAGTTTAACATGTGCTGTTCTCCTGGTAATCCATGAAAGCCTCATGCTAAAGTTTCCTGAAATGTAAATCTGACACAAGCTGCGAAAATTGATGGATACAATTAGCTTGTCTACTAGCATATGCTGTGCTCTGAGAATTCAAATTGGTGTGATTAATTGTGAAGCAAATGTGTGCAGACAGGCAAGCTTTAAAGAGACAAAGCGGCAGTAAAGAGTTTCAACATGGACAAACTTGAAGCTTTACTGTATGAAATCAATTTCACCCAAATATGATAAGGAAATTAATTTTGAGACAGTTTAATCAAATAGTCTGCCATTTCAATTAATTTGATGAAAACTCTTTGTGAACTGGCTACCAGTAACAATTACATGCAAGGGGGTATAAACAAGTAGCCCCTGGACTGCAATTATGTTAAACAGACTGGCGAGGATGGAAAACGTAATAATTTACTCTAACTACTCGATTCAGAGTCAAAGATGACATTTAAGTGCCAGAGTCTGTCTGAAATTGACCTATGCTCTGAATTCAATGGAAATTAACAATTCTATTAACTTTAATGAAATTTCTTCAATTGCTGAGGTAATTTTCAAAGGTATTTCTATTTTGGAGAGTTGCCAACAGTTTTTGCATGACATTGGCAAAAAAAAAAATATATAAAGGTTAGACTTTAGCTATGTTCATATTAAACTACCTCAAATCACTACTAAAGAAAATGGTAAGAGTCATTCTCTGGCATTCTCTTTAAAAATAATTGAAGGATTATTACTCGTTCCTGTCTCTCTCTCTCCTTCAGTATTTTTTCGCCTATGACTAAACCTCTTTCTTTTAGCGAGAGATTGTTCAGTTCGGTCTAAGAATACAAAAGGACAATAGCTTTAATAATTTCAGACAGCATGTTCCCAGCGCCGCATAAAGCAGTTGGATTTCAGCATTGAACTGATGGAGCCAGAATAAACCACTTTGCCTTACAATGAAATGCTGGGTTAAAAATAAGTTATGGTCAGTGGGTAGAGATCTATAGGTCGATCATTATCTTCAGCATCTTAAAGAAGCATTCCTGAATCCGTGTGCTTATCTTAGAATCCCGTTAGGGCTACAGCAGGCCTGCTAATCCCAATAAATGCATTCACTCATTTGAATGGAATAGCTGGTGCACACCATTGATTACACATTGTTCGTTTTCCACCTGCCTGCATATGGCTGTGCAATATCCCAGAGGACTGAAAAATCACAAATGAGATCTCTTTAATCCAATTGCTTTCTCCTAGACAGTAGTGAGATTAAATTGAGGGCAAATGGAGAATTTTGCTCAAATCTCTTGTTTCCCAAAGTTTTCTTCACTCAAAAAACAAAATTCTGTTACTCATCCCCATTTGTTCATGAATTGAGCCGATCTGGTTCTTGAGTACAACTTACTGACTCAATGAGCCGGTAGCAACCATTAAAAGCTCACTGGAGGGGAAGATTATCAGTTCATCAAACAACTTCAATTCTAATCTGTTTCTCCCACAAACCAAGTAATACCCTGATAGCGCCACAAAGTCACAGTTTATACAATTTGGGGAGAAATATACCTATGAATGCATAGTTGTCTCTGCATATTAAAGGACAGATGAAGGTATCAATCTAATATCTTCCACACTATGCACCAAAATTATGCTAGTGTTTCTCCAAGTGTCTCCTCTAAAGTAGAGATTGCAACACTATCAGAAACTGTGCTCCTCATATTTAGCAATGTCTACAATCATTTAGTCATTTTACTTAAACAAAAATTAGAAACATTGCTTTGACAACTGACTGATTTAATATAAGTTATCATGTAGTATTTATATTTGATTATAACAAATTAACAAATATGAGTTTTAATTTAACAACAACAAAATTGTTTCTGTCATTACTTGTCATTTCAAAAATGTATGAGTTTCTTCTGTGGAACACGAAGATTGAAATGGGGAGGATACAATGAAAATCAATGGATAAAAGATGGAAATTCCTGTCTGAAAAGTAGATGAGCAACATTTACGGGAAGCAGCTTATGGCAACAATAGTCTAATTTCTGTCTGTTTTTATTACCCATAATAATAAGAAATGTTCTATGAGAAATAAGATAAAGTTAATACTTAAATGAATCATAATTGAGAACTCCATTAATTCCTGTGAACTATGAAAGAGAAATTCAGGGTATTAAAACATTCCTCCGGGATGACAATACCACCCTTCCACCCCATTTGACATTCTCCTTAGTCTATTAATGCTTCAATGAAGGATTCTTAGAGTGATGACAAAAAGTAGCCAAGTGTAACAATTAATGGTGAGGGTGTCGAATATGTCAAGAAGCAAGCCAACGTGATGTGTGGTCTTCGTTAGCTGCCATTAAAAGCTTTAAGCTGTGAAAGTCAAAAACAGACTGAAATAATAAGTGTCTGAGAACAGGTGCCAGAATAGAGAAGTGTCTTGATGAACTAGTTAAAAAATAAAAAGAGAGGTATGACACGTGAGAACAAACACCTGGAGCCCTCTCAGGTGAAGGGACAGTGATCCTGTCAGCACATGAAAAAAGACTTGTCAGAGCTGATTTTAATTGGGCGCTTTTAAGGTGGCTGGTTGTATCTGGGAAGAAGAAAGCGCCTCCCTTCAAGAGGCAGTGGAGGTTGAGCGTATGTGAGGGAGAGCCGAGAACATCTAGACGGGAAGCAGAAACCAAAAATAAATGATCCGTTCACTCAGAATGCTGATATGTGGCGAGAGCAAGGCAGAGAGGAAAAGAGTGAGCCAGTGTGTGACAAGAGCGATAGAGAGTGTGCAAAAGAATTTAAATCTGTTTGTGTGAAACCATACACCCCCCAACACCCTCCCCCCAAAAAACAAACAAAAAAACAGGCGGTTTGAGTTTACAGGGGAGAGGAAGAAGCAAAATTGTAATTAAATCCTTCGCACCCCTGTTACACCTGACTGCCTCGTCTCGTTAAGCAATTTATAATTAACACAGCGCAGGCGAAAACATCCTCCCCTTCCTCTATGTGATATGATAACACAAGGTGAGCAACAGGAAGGCTGTCCATCGCATGTCCAGGGGGAAGCGGGATTATTCTTAAGCGGGTCTGTTCTGTATGGCTGCCTGATAACACTGGGCCCCCCTGGTTGAACAGACACCTGGTTACCCAAATCCCAGCAGCCCTCTCCTCCTGAGCAGACCACTAATTAGGCGCTATAGTGAGTTAGAGAGAGAGAGAGAGAGATAGAGCCAGTAAGACTTGAGTCCCAAGACAGGCCACAGCTGAGCTCAAACCTGTTAAAGTCAATTATGCCGGGGACGAGTTCCAGGAGAGGAGAACCATGGGTGAAATTAAACCCTGGCTCTTCGGGTGACAGACTGTGTGAAGAAATAATCTTATAAACACCTGAAAAATCATCAAAATAATATTACTGGCAAATTAAGCACTAAGCAGTTGCACCACATTGGCATGTGGCATGTACTGCATTTTATTCAGAAAACCAGTGTTGCCCTGTGGCCCCGTTTACACCTGACATTAAAGTTGGCATGAAATAAATTCAGCCTATTTTCTAAATGTATGTTATTGATCTTATTGTGAATAATTAACCTGTGCATGTTTCTTTTTTTTTTCACCTTGTATTCACATTCAGATCTGCCTCTATCCAAACTGACAGATAGAACTAAGACCCCACGCTACATTTTTTTTATTTTTTCCAAATTCGATTTCACTTGGATGCACATCACAATGAGGAAAAAAAAGATCTGTCACCGTTTCATTGTTACTAAGATGAGTTTCATATCTGGATATATTTTTTAGCTAGACTGGATTTACACCTGCATTCTAAGTGTGATCAGAGATCCGAAAGAGCACATTGTCACTTCGGTCAAAGCCACTAGAAGGCAAGCCTGCAACCTTTAGCCAAAAAAAGCGTAACGGCTAATGCTAACACTGGTACGCAGGGAAGCAGACCAGAGGTTTTTTTTAATGGATGTCAATGAAGAAGAGGCTTCACTACACTGAATAAACAGCTTTTGTGAGGAAATAGCTTATTTAATGAATCAACAGTCTGTCCACAAATCTTTAACATGTTTTACGCTAAACAATACTTTTGTTGGGAACTATATGTGATGCGATCTGGGAAATGAAGCTAGCGGGACGCTTGGCACTCTTTTTTTAATGCCTTTTTTTCATATCACATATTTTAGTACGCATCATAAATTAGGTATCATTTGAAAGCTTACAAACTCAAAATTCATCCTGTGAAAACAGTTTTGGACATCCACAGGAATTAGCAGATTGAGGCGAGCAAGATCAAAGTGAGCAGCTATTTCAGACTCCGTTGTTCTCTTGTTCTCCTTCATCTCGAGATAACGTTATAAAACTGCGAGTCGTTACAGTTAAGAGTTAAAACAGGATTGGCTCGAAATGCGCACTGATACACCTTCACTGTACATGTTATGTGGTTAATTTTGATAGGTAAACTATCTTTGTAGCGTTAAGAGACGGACAGGTATGGGTGATTTTTTTGCACCTCCGCCTGGTCGCATTAGAAAAAGAGAGTATTTTCAGAGATAAGAGACAAGATGTTATAGAATAATCTTTTAATGAAAAAACATTTTTGGCAAAAAAACTGACATTTTTTGATCTCCCTGAAAACGGCCCAGCGGACATCTGACGGGTTTTCCCAGATCGCACCACATACGTAGATTTTACAATAATAAAAAGGTTATTTTATAAGAGAAGGGAATGTTGCGACAGGTACAGTAGGACTCATTTATGACATTACCATAGCATTTTTATTAGTAGTATTGAGTGATATTGTATATTGTCTAAAAAAGTAAAAAAAAAAAAAATTAAGTGTTCTTTCTTATCTCTGCCAGGTTAGACTTGTAGTGTAATGATTTATGACTGCTGTGCCTAATGATGATGACATAATGCTCTTTAATTAATTATGGTAATAAAAACATATAATTTTAATTCATTAAATATGTGCTAAATTACAATTACGTTTTTTTGCGCCCTGCAGTGACTAGAACTTTGCAGCTAATAGAGATATTCACACTTTCCGCAGTAAAGCACATTTAACAAACAATGCAGTCCTAATGTATGTTTAGCGATATAACACTAACTATAAAACATTTATTCACAAGACCGACAGGCTAATCCACAAGAAACGGGTTAACGTAAACTTTAACTGACTGTCATAAAACTTTGAATGGCAGGCACTGAAGTAACTGCCATTACATGATACAAGGGTAAGCCAAGTGAGCTATTACACTTTTTCCAATGGTAAGATATACAGACCCTCTCATCTCCCTATAATAAGACAATTTCTGCTTCGGTCTTACATTAACTGGATAACTTTAGACATTTGTAGTGGTTTGAATCATTCCTCTAAATGCTTTTGAAGTGATATGATCACAATGAGTCTCGGCCTGACTTTTAATGTGGTCAAGTTTAATACAATTGTGATCCAATCACAAAAAAACATGTTAATGTCAGGTGTAAATAGGGCCTATAAATATTGCAATTAGGACCATGGCATTCTTTTAAGAATAAAAATGTGTTATTTATATGTAAATTAGGCGCCTTATAGACAGTGGCAGCAGTATAGCCTATTAAACTGTTGAGACACTTAGAGAAGTCCATACAAATAGGGCTCGTACTATGTTGATATGGAGGAACTCTCCGTTTTGATTAGTTTACCCGTATTTGATACTATGCATTGTGTTGTGTTGTGCTTTGGTGTTAAAGAAAATGTCTGTAAACTTAATAGATATCGTCCTGGTAGAAAATTACCAGTACCATTTCAGTTTTTTTATGGATTTTCAGTGTATATGGTGAGAGTTCGATAAAAAAAAAAAATTAGGTTGGCCATCTAAAACTCCAGACATTGTGTTCATTTATTACACAAGGTTATTAAAATGGCAGGTTTCATATCAAATGAATGAATCAAATGCTGACTGACATGGCACTGGTTATGCAAACACAATTATGAATGTATACTTAAATTACCTGGATCTGAAATATGATGGGTTGACTGAAAGCTTAGGAAAAGAGCCAATGAGAAGGAATGCAGTTTTTGTATATCAGTCTTTATCTGAAACCACTTAGATATTGTCAGAACAATTAGATATTGTCAAACCTGTTGTCAAAACATGTGTACACACACGTGCAGGTCTGTGGCCTTCCGCCCTTGTATATATGCCTCGTTACAAATTGCCCGGGGCAAATCACGATCAGATTGCATAAACATGCTCAACTTTGTGTGTTTGCACCATTACAAATTTGCATAATTCTTCTAGGCCTTAAAACAACACAGACACTGCTTGTGAATAAATTATGCTATCAGCAGCCGCAACTCATTCTCAGTGAAATCTCCTTAAATGCTCTTAGAATGAGGGCAGAGTGGAATATTTGCTTTCTGAGCATATTTTAATGTTATATGAAATTAAACTGTCAAAATGAAGTCAGCATTCAGATTTTATAGGCTAAGCATGTCCATTAAAGCTTAAACAAACTACACTCAGATTCAACTAGTTAGATTAGTTTTATAATTAGTTAGATAATTAGTTGCTAGTTAACAGCTTAATGAGTTCAAACTGTCCTAAGACTCACAAGCAAATGTCTAAAATATTGAGATAATTCTGAGGTATGGTAATGTGGTCTAAGCTTTTTTTTTTAGTTAGCTAGGTGTGCAAAACAATATAACTATGGGATAGCGCTTTAACAAAATGGCAGTTTAATTTTACATAAAATTAGAAACCCAGTAAAAAGGTTGGCTGAATAAATATCCTTGTATGAATGAAACAAAAATAAACTTAAATCTAAATTACAAAAACAGAGTCTCATATTAAAGTTGCAGTAGGGAGTTTTGAGAAAATGTTGACTTAGCCTGAAAATTTGAACAAGCACAACTTCCAGGTCCAACCCCCTTGCTCTCTGCTGCACTACAGCCCTCCCTCCACAGCTCCTCCCCCACAGCGGAGCCTGCCGTGAACGCGCAGGCTAGTAAACAGGACCACTGATGACGGCGGATTATAAACAGTTATGGAACATTCACTAATAGGGACGAAACATCAACAATATGCTTTACATTGACTATGGCCTGCCCATACTTTGACTACAAACTTGGTCCTCAAATCATTATGTATTTTGCAATACATGTAACTTTATAACGTTGCACTCTTTCTATAAGTTATAAATAGCTAGTAAAATAAGTTAAAGGATTAGTTCACTTTTAAAAAAAACTTTTGCCGATAATTTACTCACCCCCATGTCATCCAAGATGTCCATGTCTTTCTTTCTTCAGTCGAAAAGAAATTAAGGTTTTTGATGAAAACATTCCAGGCTTTTTCTCCATATAATGGACTTCAATAGGACACAAACGGTTCAAGGACCAAATGACAGTTTCAGTGCAGCTTCAAAGGGCTTTAAACGATACCAGACGATGAATAAGGGTCTTATCTAGCGAAACGATCGGTCATTTAAAGAATAAATACAAAACTGCTCTGTTCTATGATGTACGTTCGTGATCCTGTTCGAACTCGTTCATCAAAATGAACAAATCTTTTTTCGAGTCATTTCGTTCGTTGAATGAACGAAATGACTCGAAAAAAGATTCGTTCATTTGGATGAATGAGTTCGAACAGGAGAGTCACGAACGACAGTACGCGCTCGCGCTGTGCAAGAGAGGGGTGATCAGCGCGTACACGAGCGTGATTGACACTGCTAAGACATTCCTCCTGGCTCTGATTGGTTGTTTCTGACTGGGAGCGGTGTATTTCTGCAAATGGCAATAGGACCACAGGGAGGAGCCAGACGAGCTTGATTTTTTCCACAGATTATCTGTCTCATATTCTACTGTCAGGACATAATGACAGTTTTAACAAATACTTGTTTACAAAAGTGACCTACTGGAGCTTTAAGAATTGGAGTTTCATTTTAAAAGAAATGAAAAAAGGAATCTTTTTTTTATTTTTTATTTTGATTTTTCTTACTGCAATGCTGAATGTACATGTTTTATTTTGCATTTATATTTAAAATTAAATCTTCATTTTCATTCTCTCCATAATCTGAATGTCAATAGGAGCATGTGTGACCTTTAAACCGTGGCATGATGGGACTGAGCTGATTACACAGTATGAGAATATCATTATCATTTCCCGAGTACATTTTCCCTCTGCTCGGAAATAAAGCTTTGATATGCATGTTTTATAGTTTTGGATAACCTTTATAAGACGTGAGAAGGCTATTCTGGACCAAATGAGACAAAATTAGAGCTTGCCATCAAGCATCAGCACAAGAAAAGGAACAAAAAATTTAATTGTTTTCCATTTCTCAGCAAACAATGAGTCTACAGAGCAATAATCCACAATAAAAGTAAAGCCAATAATTTGTCTACAAACAGATACACAAGTCTCTCATTCTGTCTTGTTTCTTTCAGTTACTTTAGGCAAATTCTAATTTTAAATGCAAACTGCCCAATTAGCTACTGAGAAAGTAGATAAGAGTGGTCTGTAGGGGCGGCAGGAGACCCCAAATCCTTGAGAGAGTTCACGGCCGCTATACAGCCAGATAGACTGTTTCTTCATGGCTGACTTCCCCCATTGATCTGACTTCTGTATTAGTGAATGGAGGATTACAATGTAACCCTTAATGCACATTTCCTGATCCGTTTTGTAGAGTTTTGCATGACATGATAAATTCAGGATGGAGAACACATCAAAATATAATATTTTGTCCTACACCAAGGATGGTTCATAGTCCTTCCCGACAACTGCAAACTCAAACAACAAAAACTTAGTATTGATCTATACAAACTTGAGTGACAATCACATTGGTAAATAGGATTGAGTTTACAGCAGAAAACTCTTACTTCAGTTTTCTAGTGGACTCTCATTGATTGCTTCAGGTCAAAAATTCATGCTGTTTTAGTTATTGAGAGCTTTGGAAAAGAAATGGCATGAAATGTGTTTGCCCTCCTTTGTGACCCCAGAGGGGAAGAAAGGAAAAGATATGTCAATATAAAACTTCACATACCAGCATATTACATCAAACATCATATTTTAAAGCATTATGAACTGATTTATGAGCGACAAGAAGTCTGAACAGAAATATTGATCTGCACTTCAGAAGCAGAGAGGAGAATAGGTTAAACATTGACAAAAAATGCATGACTTAGGTGTTTGAGACAGATGTAAAGACAAATGGAAGGGGGAAGAGAAAATCTCTGAGGAAATTCCAGCTGTTACTCCTTCCATTCACTAGGAAGGAGACGGCACAGCAATCAGAATAATCAATACAAGCCAAGTATTGCAATGCTGAAAGGCAAGTGTCATAGTTTTGATTACTAGTGACCCCTGGCTGGGTTGTGAGACCTACAGTAACTGACTATCCTTTGTGTTGTCTGCACATCATTTTACTTGGCTTTTCTCTGAGCAGTGACCCTGCTGAGGAAGAAGTCAGAGGCCATGTACTCCTGCGGTTATGCTCATAATTATCCAGTCTCAGAGGTGTGAAATCGAATACTGCAATTTTCAAAGTTCCCCTTGAAAGATGCATCATGCTTTTAAATGTCATCATAATGTTTTATACTCTGGAACTGAGGAAACTCTCTTCAAAACGTTCTACTGATTGTATCATCATGATCTTGTTTAAACTGACTTCATATTTTTATTTGATCAACATGGCAACCGAATGTCCTTGTGCTTACTTGTACAGCAAAATAAAAAGTTTTTTTAATTGTTTTCTTTGTTGTCCAATAAAAACATTTAAACAACCTTAAAACAATATTTGTTTGAAGAAAAAAAAAACTACACAAGATATTAAACATATATATTGAATAATTTCTATTATGATTAATAACAATAACAGTTGTTATTATTAATTTTTAACAATATTTATTACTAAAATATTTAATATTTACATTTTTTGTCTAATCTTGTTTTACAATGGATCTAGATCTATCTATCTATCTATCTATCTATCTATCTATCTATCTCTCTCTCTCTCTCTCTCTCTCTCTCTCTCTCTATATATATATATATATATATATATATATATATATATATATATATATATATATATATATATATATATATATATATACCTAGTTCGGGCATGAAAGTCTAGACGGCGCAGGCTGATAAGTCTTTGACTCATTTGGTACTATAATTTGGTTAATTAATTAACGTATGTCACATGTGTAGCAGCAGCAGCAGCATGTCTTGCATGCTCACTCACAGCAATGTCTGTGAAGGCATTGACAGTAGAAAGTCTCTGTACTTGCTCTGCAGCAGCGTAGCAGATCTATTCCGCCAATACCAAATACATTAACATTGCCATATCCATCACCAATCTCTATTAACATACCAATCTCCCAGGAGTTGTCATGACAGAAATTCAGTATATATTAGTGTTGTCAAAAGTACCGACTTCGGTACCAAGTCGATACTGATTGCCTATTCACGCGCTCATCGAATATGTCTGTGATATCTGTGATATGTCTCTCCTGGACCCTGGCGGTCGGCCCCTCTTCTCTCAAGTTTACGAGGTAGGGCTGGAACTGCTCAGTCCAGGTGACCAAAAACCAAGGAATCCTGCCAACAATGCCAAATTGTGGTGGCAAACAAAATGCTATCACTGGGACAAACATTCCCGATAGTCTTTGATGAGGTTTATTTTCTTGCAAGAAAAGGCCAGTAGTCATACAGTCACACATAGTGGCTGCAGAGTGTGACAGTGAAGGGAGGGCATCCTTTCTCTTTTATAGTCTTGACTCCCAGAATGTTATCTTTCTAGGCTAATGATGGTATTTTCAACCATATGTGGAACATTCTTAGACTTGTTCATCATATTTTATCCTTGAGTGGAGGCCCTCATGTCACCGACCAACACTCTTTGCCATTCCAATACAATTCCATAATAGAATAAGGCTTCTGTGTGTTTTTACTGTCATATGATGGTCACACACATCTTAAAAATAAGATTTCTTCCACAGCTACAATGATCATCGCTTCAAAAATATGTTGTAAATATACATCAATGACACTCTTCACCAAGTGCTTACACAGATACACACGGGAGAATTTGAAATCAGGCGTCTATCAGCAGACTGATCCGCTGATAGACGCGTTCTTGTGCTTTCAAATGCTCTTGCTCCCGTATTTTAAAACGCGTTCAAACACTTCCGTGTGCTCTCAAACGCTCCTGTGCGTTGATCATTGTAGCCAATAACAGATATTTCAGATGAGCGCGTGAACACAATGGGCAATCATGGGTGTTTACAATTCCGCTCTACAGCGCTCAAAGCGTTACATTTTTAAAATGTCAGTACCGAGTTGGTTCCGAAGTCATTACTTTTGACACCACTAGTACATATATACATATTACATACATATATAACATTTAAATAAATTAAAAGGCTTTGCTATTTTTATTGATAGAGAAAGCAGAGAACGGAGAGATCATTTTGAGGAATTGGCCATTATTGAAATGGAATTAGGGCACAATGCAGGCCAGATTTTAACCTGCATCATCCACATCATGCTTCAAGCACATAGGCCATGACTCCAACAAACAGATGATTTTATTTAAAGCAACAGTAAATGGCAGGAACAGTGTTAACCCTCTGGGGACGGATTGGGCGGTACCGCCCAAAATGGCATACTTTTACAAATGTGTAATTATCTTAAAAACTGTTAATGATAGAAAGGTGCGGTCTTTTTTGCCGTCTTCCTCAGATTCCGCTGAAAACAGTGATAACAAACTTACCCGGCTTGTATACACACTTCCTTGTTGCGCAATACCACTACGTCAAAGGCCAATGAAATCGATGTTGTTTGGCAGATTCACGAGCAACAACCAATGGAAAAATTGCCGATGGAAGAATATTTTTCTTACCCAATCAGAGGAAGGTTACCATGACGTATTCTAGCAAATCGGAGGACTCTGTAGCCTTGCAAGGGGTGATATACTATTACGCAAACAGCGTTGAGTGGCAGAGACGACAGAAATCGAACGGACGCGCCGTCGAGTATAAACAAGGCTTTACGGAGCGAGAGCCCACAGAGATATGAGAGAGAGACAGAACAATTATAATATATTTATACACATACAATTATAGCATTATTTATTGTTTTAGCACTTTTATGATGGCAAGCAGTAAACGATTTAAGGTGGAACAAGCTCTGGAACAATAACTGGAGAGTGACGAGGAGAAAGCATTGCTTAGAAAATTCTAAGCATTCCTAAGAAAAACGCCTGGGACTATTTGTAAATAAAGTTACATTTTTCATTGTTCTTTACACATTTTATTTAACAGTTACACATGTCTGTCAAGCAAAGGCTTTGACAAATATATTTTTTGTTCAAAAACTGTTCACTATTGTTGTGTGATGTGTGATTTTCAGAAATAAATGCCAAAAATCGAATTTCCGTTTTTGAAATTCTCTAGTTTATTGTACATTTTCACTCATACTTCCTTTATAAACATATTACATGCGTGCCTATGTTAGCTTAGGGTCTTCTGCATCCATAGATACCAAACACATAGTGTTCCATCTCCATTACATATAGTTTATAACCCCAAATGTAAAAAATAGAGAAAACGGACCAAAAAGAGCTTAGTCCCCAGAGGGTTAAACAAGTGGCCCTGGAGCAAACTGACAAGACACCTATAGGCCAATTCACACTGCACCATATGCAAGACAGCAACATATGCTTTGTTGGATCAGTGTGTTACCCTTGTCAGCGTCTGTTGGCATTGGTCAGAGCTTGTTTGTTGGGTCATTGAATGCCTAAGAGGTGACATACTGTAATCTGGTCATTGTTCGCGATTGTCTGCATTTGTTTGTGCAGTGTGAATTGCCCTAAAGAAGGACCTCTGCTAAAAAAAACTACTAATTACTAATATGAGACAGTGTTGAGACTGATGAACCACACAGTGACTGTCAATCATCTCTCCCAGTTTGTGCTGATTTCAGGAGGCTGCTGTTTGTTTTCACACCGCCGTAGGATATGAAGATCTCAACATTGCTTCAGTCCCTTATCAAAGGTGACGGGCACGGCAGCCGGACACCCCTCTGACCTTCCCTGCTGCTGGGCCTATTACGCAGCAATTAGCAGCTGCGGCCCGCTGTGGCCAGGAGGACAGATGCTGCACCCACATGGCATTAATTCAATAAGAGCTCCCCGCAGGGCGCGAAGGAACATGAGGGCACCTCTCTCTCACACCTTCTAAATAGATATACACACTGAGTGGGCTCCTTCAATGGGAAGCATTGACCCTGTGCCATGAAGATCTCTCGAATGTGTGGAGGTAGCAGGAAATATTGCTGAGCTTTGCCATATGGCTGATTGGATTTAGTTGTGGGCGAAATGGATTAAAGGGTCGTCAGAAATGATACAAACTCTTTAGCATGATGATGGCCGACAATCGGGAGAGAGGAATTATGTCATAATTGCATTATTCACAGATTCATTATTATGATCAAGGCTGTAGCACACAAATGTATGGCTAAACAATGAACCTCTTTGCCGTTTGGTGGAGTAAGATAGATGCTCGAATGGTTTCGAGGGAGAGTTTATTGCCAACATAACAGGTGACAAAACTACATAATTTAAACAGATGTAAAAAGATATGAGTGTTTTCAACGACTGCTGATAAAACACTTTTTTTGTGTGTTGTAAATGTGCTCCAAAATACTCTTCAAAAGATTGTAGTTATTCCACTGGGAACTTCTACCATAATCCAGGGTAATTATTGACATTAATGACTACTAAATAGCACTTGTGTGAAGAAAAAGCGAAACAAAGGAAACCGAAACACAAAAGCAACCTCTGCAATAGTGCATCTGGGTAAACGCACAAGAAATTGCTCAATAAATCACCGCCTTCCTTCAGAGCTGGAGGCAAAGCTTATGATGTGTCATTTCGGCAGTCTTTTCATCAGTAAATATGAGGGCTCCTTCAGTGAGGAGTATATGCACCAAACGCAGAACTCCTCACAACACTCCAATAACTTCTGTCAAACCGTCTGATTGCTCACATTCAATGTAAATGTAAAGAAAAAAAAATGCAGGAGATGAGCAGAAAGTCTTTTTGTCTTCAGCATGATAAATGAAGAGGTGACAAGTAAGCCTTGAGCTTTGGGTTTACCTATGCAGGAGTGTTTATGTGTGTGTTTGTGTGTCAAGGATTGAGTATGTGGTGTGAATATGAAAGAAAACGGGGGAAAAAACAGTAAAGGAAGATCTGCAAAGCATGCTTAAGGAAAACAAATGGTAACTCATATAAAATGGTACTCAGGAATATTTATCTCTGTTTGATTGATGTAGGATCAGGGATGGGGGTAATGTATGATAATATATTACTTCAATAAATGCAAAAATATACAGCTTTCACCTCTTAAAACAGAGTATATAGTGAGTATTTCAACTTTTGTATGACACAATGATTGTAAAATAATCTTTTTTATGTCATGGGACTGACTGATTTCCTAAAATCATAATGCTAATAGATACACCACATCACTGAAAGTATGTGGACAATCATTAATGGGATTACTTATTTAAAGCTGCAGTCCGTAGCTTTTTCCCTTTTTGTCGCCATCTCTGTACGAAATCTGTAACTGCAGTGATTCGCGGAATTATCATCTTTACGTGGGTTGTAAATCGGCATGAAACAGCGCGGATGAACACAGTGGATACTGTCATTCAGAATCACAGATTCACTTTTTGAAAGCTTGACCAACATTAAGAATTTTCACCGGAAAATGTCTTCTGAACAAGTAAGTAACATCCATTTTTGTTCTGATCAACTAAGGGGGAAAAAAGCATTCGACATGACAAGCGATCGTTAGATTTAATCAGCGCGATTTACAGCAACCGTGCAAATCATAGCCTACTTTATTCTCAAATTGTTCATGTTAACAACATCAGCATTGCGTGACTAACGTTATTTAATGTGTTTTATGATTACCTCTGTAGTTCAGAATTCATATTCTCCATAATAGCTAAACGAGAAAGGCACAACAAAGGAAACTCCATAACTGTGTGAATTAAGAAAACGTATTGTTACACGATTGAACTATTGAAATGTCTTACTTGTTCAGCAGAAAAAGCCGTCTCTTCTTCCGTTTCGAACCCCTTGGGGAGCTCACGCACCTTTCAAAAGCCCCACCGATGTGTATCCTTGTGTTCGCATGAGACGGTTTCTTTCTCTTTCCACCTTAAATCCGAAGTACGAAGTCTTTTTGGTTTTATAACTGGTTAATCTCCAGTTGACACTGATGATTGTTGTCTGGATCTTTCTGGATCCGCCATAAGTTTAATCATGTAAAGTGCTGCGAGAAAAGCCTATACATCTCTACATCTCCTCACGCGCAGTATAGCCGGCTAGCCGAAACTCCTTCTTTATGTGTACGGATGTGACGTAATGACGCAAAGACATGCTCGAATTTCCCGCGAAAACCTACCAGTACCACTGGAATTAAAATCATTATTACAAGCTAACCGTTTTGAATCTAGCTATGGCAAGCAGATAGTTTTGAACACTGGCTGAAGATGTTTTTTTTGTAATAATTAATTTGGATTATTTTTAACTTAAAAAAGTTACGGACAGCAGCTTTAAAATACACCAATTACTAAAAGCTGCATTAAATCAAACATACTTTGAAACAACCCCCTTAGACAAACATGTTTAGCATAATGGGGCTCTTTTATGTTCCAGCATGACAATATGATGTGGAAGAACCCAACTGGCCGGCACAAACCCAGTCCTGAAGCCCACTAAAAACCTCTGGGATGATTAGGAATGGCGAATTTGGGCTAGACCCCTTTAACCGACATAACTGCTTGACCTCACTGATGATCTGGTCTGAATGGGAGCAAATTCCTACATCCATGTTTCAACATCTTGTGGAAAACCTTGCCAGAAGATATTTTTATCACATAACCTTCCTAGAAGAGACTAATGCCCTATATAATGCCCATAAAATGTTCAAAAAGCACATTCAGTTGGTTTGTATGGGTTCACATATGCACACCACAAGAGTCATAAACAAATTTGGGTAATTTACAATGAATCTTGAGCGTAATTGCAATACTTCATTTCTGAAAAAAAAGTCAAGTTATTTGTTACATGATCCTTTAATATTGCAACCCCAATGATTCCAATATATTAAAGGGACAGTTCACCCAAGAAAGTAAAATCTGCCATCATTTACTCCCCCAAACCCCATGTCGTTCTAAACCTGTATGACTTACTTTCTTCTGTGGAACATAAACAAAATATTTTGAAGAATTATGGTAGCCAAACAATTTGGATGAATATTGATTTCCATTGAAATTAACCTAGACATTTCTCAAAATATTTTCTTTTATGCTTTACAGAAGAAAGAAACATAAGGGTGAATAAATAGCAGAATTTGCAATTTTTTGGTGAACAATCCATTTAATAAATAGATGGTATCTGTGGCATCATTGATGTAAATCTCAATGCTAATACACTATATAATTATTACTTACACGAGTATTACTTATCCAGATATAAGAGTCCAAGGTTGAATTAAATAATTCCAAAATGTTCTTTAAAAAGGAAATAGAGACTAAGGCTATGTTTACACGGAAACGATCTGGAGAGAAAACGCAAAAGTGGCGTTGCGTTATCACTTTTTATTCTGCGTTTAGACTAAATGGGGGGGGGGGGGGGAATCTGCGTGCATATTGTGACGCAAAAGTGTGTGAAACCGTGGGCAGATTTGCGTTTTTACCCTTTAGACGGGAACGCGACGGTGGAGCGTTTTTAAGATTTCCACTCACTTTTTTGGTTTTTAAGCCCCAAAAACACCGCTGCCGTGTAAACGAAAGACACATCTGATAAAATATTTTTATGTTTTCACCCGCGAGCGTTCTCGTGTAAACAGGGCCTAAGATTTACATTTCTAAAAACCTACAGGATGCATCAGCTTTAGTGTGCTCAACATTTATCTTCAGATTTATCTTAAAAAATCCCACAAAATATAATTACATTTAGCCAGCAGGCATGACTTAGTGAAACTCGTTGGGCTAAAAGTATACGGGAGTTTGGATTACATCTAACCTTGACTTCACCTAAAGAACTCTGAGAAATTCAGACAGCAAGCATCTCCACGGGAGCAATGCATTACTTAATCAACTGATAACAAAGCCAGATAGGGTCTCAATTCCATTAGGGACTAAAATAACTCTCCAAGTTCTTGTTTGTGCCTTTGAGTTAGTGGAGATATTTGCGAGGTCCAGAAGGGAGGGACTGAGCTCTTAATGAGGTCTTCTGTTAGATGTGTCAGCAGAACCAGACAGCGAGAGTGAGAGCACTAGTATCATTACTGGCATTTTATGATGTTGATAGTCTCACGATTAGCTCTAGATGCAACACAAGTCAAATAAACACAGGTGATTGCTGTGTGCACGGAGACTCCTCTGGAAGACCATTTTAATGAGTGTGAGTGCTAAATTAATGACAAAAACAACAGTTGTGCTGTCTGCTTTACCAGAACGATCTAACCATTACGTCCAAATATACTCTCTGATATCTTTTTGTATTCGCTACGGAACAACAACTCCACGCAAGTGTTGAAAAGCACAGCAGCAAGGCAGTAAGATGTAAATAGCTGCTTTTTTAACTGTTCGATATCATCTCGGCTGGCGTTATCTCTCAACAATTGAGGATAAAGTCGGAAATGGAGCAACGTGGATCAACAGCAATGAACTGATGGCTGTTGTTAATAAATAATGCAATCAGTGCTTAATGCACTGAGGGAATACACACCCCGCTGTGATCAGAATAGTAATTGAAAAGCCAACAAGTAATTCCATAATGAAAAGCAAGAGATACAGAAGGGCTAGTTTAATCTGCTCTTTAGCTCTTTCACTGTATGTTGAATACAAACTACTCTGGATTAAATGGCTCACTCTTAATGCTAACACTTGAATAAAAGAGCACTTTAGACCGCTGGTAACTTTTTCACATAAAACAAAATCCTTGCTGTTCTTCAGCCTATTGACCTTTAAAGACCTAAGAGACAAAATGCAAGAAGGTCAAAACATTTAATTTATACAGAGCTAATTCATTCTGACCTGAAGCAAACCCTGCTCACTTCTGTGTTCTAACACTCTTCAACCAGAATAAAAACGTGATGTGTAATATAACTTATTGAATGTTTAATATAAGACTATAGCTATGTGGAGCAAGATTATGAAGTAATGATTGAGATTTCATAGTGGGCAGGTCGACCCTGCACGACACAACAAATAGGAACTAAGCAGCTATTTAAATGCTCTGTTTGTCGCAGTGGTTAGGACAAGAAAGTTAGTTAAGAAAGCATCACTTACTTGTTTTGGGCCTGTTTAAAACTAATTTAGAATTGTACAGTAAATTCCCCTAATAGCTGATTAATTAATAAAAAAACACAATAAAACACAGTATATTAATATAATTTATGCACTGCCTTACAATAGTTTATGGTCAGATATTTTACTTTTTTTAAAAAAGAAAGTAGGCTAACACTTTTATTTAGTTAGCATGCATTAATTTGATCAACAGTGGCACTTATATTTTTATTTATATTATAATTATATTTCAAATAAATGCTGTTTTTTTTTTTACTTTCTACTCAAATAATTCTGGAAAAAAATGTACCATGGTTTCCACAAAAAGCATCACAGCTGTTTCAACACTGATTAAAAGAAATCAGCATATTAGAATGATTACTGCAGGATCATGTGACACTGAAGACTGGAGTAATGGTGCTGAAAATTCACTTGTACCTTCACACAAATATAAAAAAAGAAAGCATTCTTACAATTAAATTTAAAATAAATATTTAACAACATTCCTGTTTTTACTGTATTTTTTAATAAATTCCCAGTAACCTGATACTAAAATGTTGAGAGGGTCTCAGTAAGAGGAATTTAAAAAAAAAATCGGTTGACAAATACCTTGAAGAAATACTCTAAATCATTGACATTTTCATTCTCTTATAAAATATTATTTATATGATAAAGAGCAGAGAAAATAATATTAGATGATTAGATCTAGAGTGCAGAAGAACTGCAACAGAAAAACTGAAGAACCTAAAACTTTTTATTGTTCAAGCTCAAATTCCCATAACAGGTGCTGTCAATTTCAGTTTATCCTCCACAAATGTTCTAATTACACTCACAGCGCAAACTCTTATCAACACTCATCTCAACTATCCAAAACACCAAATGACTCATTTTTCAGCAGAATAGAAGCCCATTTTAAAAATAACCAGTGCTGCACGATTAATCATATTGCAATCGCGATGTCAAGCTGATGCTTGATATGACGCAAAATGCTGCGATTTATATGAAATAGCCTAAATCAATTAGTGCTATTAACGCAATTAATGCAGCATCTGTTCATTTTTGTTACATGATCCAGCTCTTATTCATGCAAATGCTTTTAAACCATTTATGCGCGACAAGACAAAAAGCGCAGTGCGCTGCCTGTAAAGACCATAGACTGTAAAAATATATGTACGTAGTGTCCGTGACGTCACCCGTAGGTTTCTGAAGAGCGTTTTTGAAGCCTAAAGTGGGCAGGGCCAACCGTCGCGATCTTGGCAGCTCGTCATCTCTCGTCACTCCCGGATAAAAGAAAATGGGCAAAGAGGCGGGACGTGGGTGGAGCTGAGGTGCTAATGCTATGCTACTGGCCTCGCGCTAAAGTGACAGCTGAATGTAGAAGTAAAGCCAATATTTAAAGTTCATGTTTTTGCTCTTCAAAATACTATAATAATTAAAAGACGTAACTAAAAGTGAGACTATGTGTATCGTGAGGCATTATTATTCTGCAAGTTAAAAATGTATAATCATGCAGTAACTTAGAATATTGCTCTGAGCTTGTGCGTGTGACAGTGATTCATGCGCATACATGCGTCAGTCAGCGCGGCATCGCACGTCAAGTTCGTAAAGAGATTTATTCAGTTCAGTCGATTTTAAAATCTGATTTTGGCCGCCTCTCAATTTCTCAAATGGGTTAAACCAAAAATATTACCTCAGAAGTTCAAGTAAATGCACTAGAAATCCATGCTCATTCAAGGGTGTGCATTAGAGGCTGACATTTTTTCGGGAATCCCACAGGTCACGGGATTCCCGTGGGATTCCTGCAGGATGGGAGTCATCTTTGCTATTAATCACGGGATTTGGATGGTACAGGATAAATGGTTAACGGGAGCAGACGGGAGCAGGAATCAACCAATAGCAAATACGACAAAAAAAGAAAAAAGTAAATGCACCATTTTGTAGTTTCCTTTTAATACGCCTACAATGTAACGCAATTAAAAAATAACTACACGACCCAGCCGTCCCAGAAGCCATCAGTGCTTTTTGTCACGGCTTACCGCTGGAATTCAAAGAGCAGTGATGGAGGAAGCTAACAGCCGCGGAGAAGTCGATGTGGCAAAAAATGATTTACAGCGCAAAGTCAGAATTAATGACATGTCTATTAAGTTCACAGAACTGGTCGGAAAGTCTGAAATATTAATTAAGTTTATGAGAGTAGAATGTTGAAAATCGTTAACATGTAATTAAAAAAAACGTACTCGGTTACTAACGTAACCTCGGTTCTCTCTAGAGAGGGAACAGGTACTGCGTAATATCTTACGCTACGGGGAAAACCTCTTTTCCACGAGATATTGAAGCAAAAAATTATCCTTAATTTTGAATTAATGTAAAACGCTGTGCAGCAGCATGCAGATATAGGCAGGACGGCTGGCACGCCTATTGGCTGCCCAGCGGCAAACAGCAGCAGCCTATCGAGAGAGGCGCTGCGTGACTTAATCCTATGGGGGCATTTCGCGCCCATTTCGTCACGTCCCGCCAGAAAAGGGCGCAATTTCGCCCTGTAAATATTGCTCGATAAGGCTGGTACACTGGTTTTCATTGCCGAAGCGAACCAGAGCTGTGT
Organism: Gila orcuttii; assembly: GCA_026230005.1. Classification (NCBI taxonomy): domain Eukaryota; kingdom Metazoa; phylum Chordata; class Actinopteri; order Cypriniformes; family Leuciscidae; genus Gila; species Gila orcuttii. The sequence goes on along the minus strand of JAPDVR010000007.1, from coordinate 26,307,907 downwards.
ATGCACGGCAAGATACGCAGTACTCGTTCCCTCTCTAGAGAGAACCGAGGTTACGTTAGTAACCGAGTACGTTCTCTTACGAGAGTATCTCTCGTACTGCGTAATATCTTACGCTATGGGGAACACAATGCAAAACGCCGTGCGTACTGGGATCAGACACCAAAGTCCCAAGGGCAGTAGCCCGGGGCTCATGTAGTGCATAATCACCATAGACTCACAGAGAGTCGGAGAAGAGAGGCTGCAAGCATCATTCCCCATGAAATAGCATCCTATAGGGGCTAGTTATGTTAATAGTGTTTCACACAGACAGGGTGAACGTGTTCAGCCTGAACTGGGTTATAGTACAGGTTATTCAACACCCATGGAGCCGTGTTATCGCTCAGTGAGCGATGCACAAGCAAAACTCAGCATCTGGGCCGGCACAGCGGGGCAGATAACACTGAATTCTATACTGACAGAAGCTTGGCTTGTAAGGCGGGAACCTCTAGGTTATAAAACCTTATAAATGTAGACGGCGAGGACCCAGCCCGCAGCCGTACAGATATCTTGCAAGGTAACGCCACTATACCATGCCCACGACGAGGCCACGCCTCTCGTGGAGTGCGCTCTGACACCCAAAGGACACTGCAGGCCCTTAGAAGTGTAAGCCAGTGCTATGGCATCGACTATCCATCTGGATAGGCTCTGTTTTGATGCGGCCAGTCCCTTGGAACGTCCGCCAAACAAAACGAAGAGCTGCTCGGTCTGCCTGAAGGCAGACGAGCGGGACACATAAGCTCTCAGTGCCCTGACAGGGCAAAGGAGACTCACATCCTCCTCCTCATCTTGAACCGAGAGAGCGCACAGGGAAATCACCTGGGCTCTGAACGGTGTGTTGAGGGATTTGGGCACGTACCCGTGCCTCGGTTTGAGTATGACTTTTGAGTCATTAGGCCCAAACTCCATACATGATGCGCTTACTGAAAGCGCTTGTAAGTCCCCTATGTGCTTCACTGAAGCGAGAGCCAAAAGAAACATCGTTTTGAAAGACAGATGCTTCATGTCTGACAAATGGATTGGCTCGAACGGGGCACCTTTCATGGCTTCCAAAACCGTAGAAAGGTCCCACACCGGGACTGAAGGAGGTCTAGGAGGGTTCAGCCTCCGAGCTCCCTTGAGGAATCGCACGACTAGGTCGTTCTTCCCCAGTGACTGGCCAGACACAAGTTTTGTAAACGCTGCTATAGCTGCCACGTACACTTTGAGCGTGGATGGGGTTCTGCCCTTATCCAGCAGCTCTTGAAGGAAGGAAAGCACTTCCGTGACCCCGCAGTCTACGGGTGACACCAGGCAGAGAACACAGACCATTTCGAGGAGTAGAGCCGTCTTGTAGACGGGGCCCTTGCCTGCGTGATCGTGTTTAGCACTCCCTCCGGGAGGTTAGCGGGTACCCGTTGATGGCCCATGCGTGCAGGGACCATAGCTGGGGGCGAGGATGCCAAATCGAGCCCTTGGCCTGGGAGAGGAGGTCTCTCCTCAATGGTATTGGCCACGGGGCAGTGCTGGTCAGCTGCATCAGGACTGGAAACCAAGCCTGGTCTGTCCAGAGCGGAGCCACAAGCAGCACTGGGCATCCATTTTCCCTGATCCGTTCCAGCACTTGAGGCAGGAGCGAGATGGGGGGGAAAGCATAGAGGGGACAGCGGGGCCAAACGTGGGCCAGCGCGTCCTTGCTCTTGGAGAAATATTTCGGACAGTGAGCATCCTCGTTGGACGCGAACAGGTCCACCTGCGCTCTGCCGAATGTCTCCCACAGCAGTTGGATCGTCTGCGTGTGCAGCGACCATTCCCCTGCTGGGACATTGTCTCTGGACAGCCTGTCTGGTCCCAGATTCAGGTGACCAGGCACGTGCGCTGCTCTCAGTGAAAGCAGGTTGTGCTGAGCCCAGACCAGGAGGCACTCCGTCAGCCTGTAAAGGTTTCGGGACTTGATGCCGTCCTGACGATTTATGTACGCCACCACTGACATGTTGTCCGACCGGACCAAGACGTGGTGACCCCTTATCTGGGGACAGAAGCGCCGCAGCGCGTTGTCGACTGCCATCATTTCCAGACAGTTTATATGTAGGAGCTTTTCCCGTTCTGACCACTGGCCAAAGAACGGTCTGCCCTCGAGCAGCGCTCCCCATCCCGAGGTGGAGGCGTCCGTGGACACCACCTTCACGCTCGAGGGAGTCCCCAGACTCACACCTGACTGGTACCAGTCGGTTTTCTTCCAAGGCTCCAAAGCTGAGACGCATTTCAGACCGACCCGGAGGCGAAACCGACCAGCGGTCCATGCCCTGGGCGGAACCCGCGCTTTCAGCCATAGCTGCAGTGGGCGCATGTGAAGCAGCCCCAACTGGAGCACTGAAGCTGCTGAGGCCATGAGACCCAGCATTTTCTGAAACCTTTTGAGCTGGACAGTTCAGCCGCGGCGAAAAGATTTCGCGGCGCGCTAAATGTCCTGTGCGCGCTCTGGCGACAGATGCGCTGTCATAGATAGCGAGTGCCCTGAAGTCTCAGGGGTGCGAGAGCCGCGTCCATGCACTTCGTAAAAGTACGGGGTGCCAGGGACAGGCCGAACGGCAGGACTTTGTATTGGCATGCCTGGCCCTCGAAGGCGAATCTCAAGAATTGCCTGTGACGTAACGCTATTTGTATTTGAAAATAAGCGTCCTTCAGATCTATCGACATAAACCAGTCTCCTTGGCGCACTTGCGCGAGGATTTTCCTGGTTGTAATCATTCTGAACTGACGCTTCGTGAGCGTTCTGTTCAGCCGTTGCAAATCTAGAATGGGTCTGAGACCCCCGTCTTTTTTCGGTACCAGAAAATACCTGCTGTATAGACCCCTTTCGCTCTGAGATAAAGGTTCTATAGCCCCTTTGCTCAGTAGTTTCGCTATCTCGGCTCGAAGTAGGTGAAGTAGGCGGGGGCGTCGAGCGAACTGCAGCAAATAGCCTCTTTTTATAGTGTTCAGCACCCATTCTGATACCCCGGGAAGCTTTGCCCACGCATCTGCATGAAAAGCTAGAGGTAGAATGAAATCTGGGCTCTGGCCGTGATACAGCGGCGGCCGGAGAGCTCCGGTGTGCTGAGAAATAGACACTGTGTTTATAGTGTGCGAGGCGGGGGGTGCGCTGATCATAGCGGGCAGCCTGACCGCGCTCGGCTTCTCTCTGACGGGATATGGAGAGAAGGCGAGCGGGGCGAGCCCCGTGGGGTTCGGCATGTCTGTGAGGGAATGTGGGCGCGGGATAGCGGGCACACTCGCTTCACTGAGAACACTGTCGGCTCGCGCCAACTGAAAATGTGTTGGTTTCGTTTTTACAGAAAATGTGGGACATGCTTCGTGTAGTGTTTGTGGGCACTGTGTTGTGGGCACGTACACTACATTTATTGCACAATCGACATGAGTCGATTTTTTTTTTTTTTTGCTAGCCCTGTATTGTGGCGGGCTGTGTCTGCGTGTGAGAATGGGCACTGAGACGTGGGCATTCTTACAACACTCATAACACCATCGGCCGTGGCCGGAATTCCAGAAAATACACTCTTTTTGGGATTTATCTGGGTCGCCTTAAAGCTGGCGTTTGTGTGCAGGCAAGTGGGCTGTGGTACCAGCTTGTTTACTGCAAAATACACTGGAACAGTCATATTGTTTGGAACTGAACGAGCGAGAAGTTTCGGTAGAGTCTGGCCGCGGCGAGACTTAAACACCGTGGGCCTTAGCTGACTGTATGTGTGTTGGTTTCTTTTACAGAAAACGTGGCACATGCAGTGTGTAGTGTTTGTGGGCACTGGGTTGTGGGCACATTCACTATAATTAATGCACAATTGACATGAGTCAAACTCATTTGTGCGAGCCCTGCACTTTGGCGGGCTGTGTTTGTGTGTAGATATGAACACTGGGCTGTGGCATTTTTAATACACTCATAACACCATCGGCTGTGGCCGGAATACCAGAAAATACACTGCTTACATGATTTTTCTGGGTCGCCGTGGAAACGGCATTTGTGTGCAGGCAAGCGGGCCATGATACCGGCTTGTTTAATGCAAAATACACTGGAACAGTCGCATTTTCTCGGAACTGAACGAGTGAAAAGTTTGGGTGTACGTCTGGCTGCGGCGAGACTAAATTTTTATCCGCTGCGAGAGCTGGGCTCGAACACGGGTCTCCCGTGCGAAGGCTTTGGGTTTCGCCACTGAGCCACAGGGGGAAACGACAAAAGCTTAAAATAGCCCGAGCGGATAAAGAGCGTCATCACAGTTTTGTGTGTGTCGGCGTTTGTTTGCAGGTGTGCGTGTAATACAACAGGCTCATTGCTGCAATATTGACATTTTCAGCCGCTCAAACTAAGAGGAGCTGAGAAATGTTTGAGAAATGGAGATTGGTCCGGCCTCAGCTGGACTAAAAACACACTCTTTCCTCATTTCGCCGGTGACGCATGCCCACGGGGGGCGGGGTAGGTTTCTTATAACGTAAAGAAAGCTAGCCGCGGTTTTGAAGCTGGCCTTCTCTACAGATGCAGCTATCTCGTCATCATTAATGGCGGAAGCGGCGGCGCGCGGCGGCCGTTGTCCGTCAGCGAGCGACTCGAGTGAAGCTGGTGAAGCTGGCGGGCGAACCGGCGAGCTATCACGGGCTGGAGAAGGCTCGGAGCTATTTCGTCGACCTCAATGGAAGAAGCGGCGGCAGATGGCGGCCGCTGTCCGTCGGTGAGGGACTCGAGTGATACCGGCGAAGCTGGCAGGCGAACCGGCGAGCTTTGGCGGGCAGGAGAAGGCTCGGGAGCGCGCTGAGCACGACGCTTTTACGGCGCGGCGCTACAGCGGGCTGAAGTGCAGGCTCTGAGAAGGATGCCAGGCGAGTCCTCAGAGTCACCATAGGCAGTAGCTCACAGTGAGGGCATTCGCCGTCGACGAGAGCGAGAGCCGCATGATCCTCACCCAGGCAGGAAACGCAGATAACATGACGGTCCCCGTCGCTGAGTGTGGCTCGCCACGAGCCGCAGGATCTTTGCATCTTGAAAAAGACGCAGCTCTTTTAGCAGAGAGAGAGAGACAGTGAAAAAATGTGTGTCGCAGCGGCGAACACACACACACACACACAGTTTGAAAAGGATATAACGCCGGAAAGCGTAGCAGTTACGGCGGCTAAAGGCGGCGATGCCAGCGACTTCAGACTCAATGGCTCGTCCCGCTGTGTGCTTTTTCTCAGATGGCGTGGCTTCTCACTCCGGATCCAGCGATGCGTGATGCTTCGCTGAAGAGATGAAAATCAGTGTACCAGCCTTATCGAGCAATATTTACAGGGCGAAATTGCGCCCTTTTCTGGCGGGACGTGACGAAATGGGCGCAAAATGCCCCCATAGGATTAAGTCACGCAGCGCCTCTCTCGATAGGCTGCTGCTGTTTGCCGCTGGGCAGCCAATAGGCGCGCGAGCCGTCCTGCCTATATCTGCATGCTGCTGCACAGCGTTTTACATTAATTCAAAATTAAGGATAATTTTTTGCTTCAATATCTCGTGGAAAAAAGGTTTTCCCCGTAGCGTAAGATATTACGCAGTACGAGAGATACTCTCGTAAGAGAACTATAAATGTAAACTATAAATGTATTGTTTACTCAACAATAAATGAGTAAAATGCAGCTTTATGTGCTGTTTGGGTTCATTAAACTATTGTAGACATGGTGTGAACTATGTAGCCTACTGTTTTTCTTTTATTTGCTGTCTTCCATTTTCTGGAGAAAATCTAGAAACAGGGGCTCAGCAGCTGGTCTAAAACAGGAGCCTGTATACTCCAAAAAGCAACGAAATGGTCAGACATCCATTAGTGCATGCGAGGAAAACAACTGGAAATACAGCGCTGGTTGTTCTCTCCATACTCGACAACGACGGAATCCAACGGCGTGGGCAAAGGCATAATGAGTGTATTAAATTGTATGAAATAATCCCGAAAAAAGCATAAACACTGCAGAGATGGCAAGAACAGCAGCTGCTGGAATTAGCTGAGGGTGACGTTAAGAGATAGACAAACGTCGGCTAGCAGTTACAGCAGCCTCAATCCACCTGTCACTCAAGTGGCCACGCCCTTAATTATGCAGAACTTTAAGGCTTAATATAATTTAAACGGATGAGTTGTAAAAAAATTCACCCCCCTCACAGATGTGATGAAGTGCAAAATTAGCTATATAGACCAAAACCACTTTTTGCTCCAGGCTGTAAACATATTTTTTTTTGCTGTAAAGTTGGGGATTTTAACATGGGGGAGATACAGATTTTACTCAATTTTGCAGCATGCCTTAAGCGGCAAGTCGATGAATTGCAGTTTAATTCACTTCCGTGTTGGTTTCAAGAGAGAGATGGGGAGGTTGCCGCTTGGTAAAGACACATGCCACTATCATGTGAGTAGTCTGGTTAAAACCACACCCTTCTCGGTCGTAACTGAGTTAGGGTCTGGGGAAGGTTCATTCACAGCTCATTTCCAAAGGGGCGTCACCAACGGATGTCGCTCAAATGCCTCTGTAAGCAATTGGATAGACCTTAAAACCAATCAGATAAATCGTCATCTTGTAAAGCCCGCCTCAACATTTGTGATTGGTGCCTCGATTTGGAAAGATTGGAAATGAGCTTGAATGGGCTCTTCGCCATGCTAACTTGCAGAGCAAATCTAAATTTGCCGGAAGTTCGTCTGGGTTTTCCCAGGCTATCATGTGTGCGCACAAGACAGCACGTCTATGTCAGCAGCAGCTGGTCTTAAAGGGACAATACACAGTAGCCACTAAATATCTCTGTCGTTAAAGTTAATCAAAGAACAAAGGGAACAGAGAAAACACTCACTGCTCTTGACTAAATAACTTTTGTAACTTTAATAAGGATTAGTCTATATATAATTTAAAATGTATGCAGCACAGACTGTTTGATAACTTTATCCAATTGATCATTATAGGTGTTATTAATCATTTAGTTGTTGTTGCTAGTTTGAGTTGAGAAATACACATTTCAGCATTATCACTAATCTGTGTGTGCATTTTCCTTGAGAACCAAGCGAGTTGACTCATGAAACCATTTGTTTATTATATTGCAATCGCATTTCGCAATCGCATTATTGACCTGTCCTCAATAATCGCAATATGACATTTTCCCTAAATCGTGCAGCCCTAAAAATAACAGGCTGAAAGTCAATGTGACATCACCAATCACAAACATGTCACACGTAGATGACTCAGAGCGACTGCATTTATGACAGACACCAGACAGAACATGGTGTCATCTGTCTACCGTGAGTGACTCTTCTATGTGATCGCGGTGGACAGCCACCTAGACGAGACAGGAGGAGACATTATCAAGCTTCCTTCAATTCGTTGGGTCGCCTGCCGCCAACGACACTGTAGCGGTGCAGTGAAGTAACTGTGGGGTAAATTCAATTGGAGGAGGGTTAGGTGACAGGTTCAATCAGTCACCACCTGATTGTGCCTTTTCTTAGATTGAGGTCTGGAGGTGAGATGAAAAATAACACAGTAATTTGTTTCAGAAGCATTGCTATTTGGTCTCTAAAACTCAGAGTGCCAATGTCTCGAAAGCCCAATGGCAAATAGAAAGCAAGATGTTCACTCAATGATTTAATTTATGAATCAACATTTCTTTCTGGCTTTGAGATAAATACCAACCATCCTCATTGCTGCGAACAGCTCCACTTTAAAGCGATTTTGAGGGAGGTGGTTTTTACAAAATCCATAAGATGCCAGGTACAATATGGAAATCTTTAAATCCCATTCTGCTATATAGATTCACTCACTTTTATTTCTAAGGTAAATCCACTGATTTCACACAGCGACTGAATGTTCACAGGGTATTGATATTTTAGAAAGAAATAATACCACTAAAGGATGACCATCAACAGCTTTGATGAACAAAACCCCAAGGCAACTGACAGGATTAAACAAAACCTGCTTCATTCTGTGCACTGCATGTCAAGACAGAGGAAATAGAATAGATAGAGAGTGTGTGCTTACTGTTCAGAGAAGCATACTGAGATTGAACAATGTATAGTATAAAACACTGTTATCCGGAACACTGCAGTTGACAGTTCAGATGATATAATATCAGTGAACTCTGTCAGAACTGTAAGGGAAAACACATACAGCACACTGGCATTACAATAATGTTTAGACAGAATTAGCTTTGTATTGTACAGAATTTGCTTATTTGGTGCCAGTCATAAATTTCACAATGAATTTGCATCAATAAATTAAAATGTCACATGCATAATATTTTATTTCACAAATCATTTTAAGGCGCTTCTAATGAGAATCACCTAATAGAGTACAACAGTTGGCTTTTTGAAGAATCCCATTCATCTTCTCCAAAGAAATCGATTTTTAACGATTCTGTATAAATCTTTCAATAGAGAGCTAGGCTACATGAACTCTATGATTGCAAAGCAACAATATACAGTCATTTCTACAAGCCATTTGTATCAAAAAAATCTTTGAAAAAAAAAGTGTAGTAGCCAAATTCCTGTCGAACACTATCCATAATCCTGAATAAATATAGACCAATCACTTACCATTCCCAGCAATGTAGCCTACAGGTTTAAATATTTAGACCACTTCAATTATTGACTGAGTTTCAACCAGTATAACAGAAAGTGATTATAAAACAAATTGCCTTCCCTACCTTTAACTAAAGTAGTTATTAACCAATTCAATCTTATTGTTACCCATTTTTTTATATTTTCAAATTGTCACTCAATACTTTTTGGGATGCATAGTTCATTGCCTCATTCAGTAAGTTAATTTAATTGTAGGTTTTTGTCTTGAACTTTTTTTGCTTCAAATCAAAGTATCACTGTAAAGACTGTAAAGTCTGTAAGCTGGTGAAAATAACACAGGTCCAGTTATCTTTGCTTATGCTAAGTCATTATGTGGACTCAAAACGGAAACCAAGTCCAGTGCACATACTGTATCCAGGTGAGTGAAGGAAGTAGAAGCAAGTAGTATATAAGCATAACCGTTTTTACATGAGCTCGGATTATTTGCCTTGTGTGCTGTTTAACTTGCAGATTTAGTGGTTTTCTTTTAAGCTCAAAGCTATCATTAAATAAATTAGAATGCGCAGGTCAAGAAGCGCTTCTGCTTTGTCCCTCACAATCTTCAAATTGTAGTATTTTCATCCCCTTTTTTATTAAAAAAGCTGTTTTATTTAATCGTAGCTGCTCATTGTGGGATCCACAGCATCATGGGAGACTTTAGAAGTAACTCATACAACTTAAGCACAAGTGAAAACAACTCAAGCAGAACTCCTAACAGCACACGGTAGTTTTCCCCAGGTTTCACAGACAAGGCTTAAGCCTAGTCCCAGACTAAAATGCATGTTTGAGCTGTTTTAACTGAAAGCAGCATGCACTGACAAATAGGCTATGTCAGTGCCATTGTTTTGTCTCAGGACGCACACTAGTATTTTTAAGTAGTAAGGCACTAGTAAGACACGTTTGTAAAAGCTACTTAATGTCCTAATTGAAATAAGGCCTAATCCTAGCCCTGACTGTGAACCAGGCCTTCATGTAGTATGACATGTTACAGGGCTCGACATTAACGCTTGTACAGGACAAGTGGATTTTTTGAAGGGATAGGTAAAAGAGAATTGTACTTGCCTGACCGGACAAGGTGTCTGATTAAAACGTCAATGAAAAAAAAAGCAGAGCAGAGAATTCTGATTTTATTACATTTATTGTAAGTTCCGATCATTAGTGGATAATAAATGTATTTGAAGGTAACAATGTTGGGCTGTTGAGGCTCACGCAGCGACGGGGGGTGTGGGGGGCTGTAGTCTGTGGTGATGTCACCATAGCCTATAATAAAAGATAATGAATTTCAAACCTGAACCAAACATTTTTTATTCAAAGATCAGTCTCACACAAAAAAAAACAAAATTATAATCATGAACTCAAATGTCATTGTTCATTGACGAAGTATTGCCGAAGTATTTTTTCACAGAGCCGCGACAAATCAATCACTCCTTTAGTCTACGACTGGCTGCCTGCACATTCACTGAGCTTGCGGCTGCTGCAACTTGCACTCTCTTCATCTTGGCCCACTCTATAAAACAAAAAGGTGACAAAAAGGTTGTTTTGTCTTTGTGCATATAGATTAATTAGATAAATTACTAGAAACAATAAAAACTTTAAATTCACACTACCTACCTAGGAATAGTAGGTACATCCCAGGATGTATTTATGGAACGCTGCACAATTCATCACCAAATTCATTTTTACTTTGATTTTGCTGCGGACCAGGTTAAATGAGCACCTGTTTCTCACATCGGTCCAGGCACCTTTCATAATTAAAAACACCCGTTCTGAGGATGCATTGCTCACGGGGATGCTCAAAATGAAAGACAGTAGCTTGGTATACTGTGGGAACGCAGACCTGCTCCTGAGTGCTTGGCCCAAAAGCTCACCTACAGAGTGACTGTGTATCTCCAGATGACGCAATATCTCTTTCAGAACACAGCTTTCATTGTAGAGCTCATCCAGGTCAAGCTCATCCTCCACCTGAAGGGCGGATACAGCTGCGGTTAATTTCTGGTAGCTGATTTCTTGCTTTTCCTTGAGATTGAAACACTGGATATTGAACAGGTGCCCAGTTTCGGAGAAGTTGAACCATTTCTCAAGGTATTGCTCTGCGGTATCATAGAAATTTGTGAATTCTCTCTTGAGCCGGTCAACCCTAAGATTAACGGAGGAGAGGAGGACACGGTCAACTTTTGCTCCGAAAAAAGCATCTTTTTTACGCTGCTGGAGTTTGGTTCGGAGGCCGCTCATCAACTCATACACTTCAACTGAGGTGAGACTGTCACTCTCAAGACTCAGCACAGCACCAGTGAAAATCTTTAAAGTATTTTGCAAGAAGAAGAGAGTGACCTCCTGCTACATTCGTCTTCCTCTCCATGCTTGTTACCCCGAAGCGTATCCCAGAGGACACGGGGGCACTCCTCCAGTCCCAGCGACAAAAAGTAGCTCCGCACAGCTGGCCAGGTGTTGACAAGTCTGTCAATTGCAGGGAGCAGACTCAACCAGTGTGTAGGGACGTGGCGCAACAGTGTATGGTACTCCATGTCAGCAAATTCAAACATTTCTTTGAGGGTGGAAACTCTCTTGCCAGAACTGCTGAAATGGTTGAATGATTTTATCACAATCGTCTCCACATCTGTTTGCAGTGCATTGCTGGCACGTTTTACTGCATAGTGTATAATGTGAGCTGGGCAGTTTGCGGGCAGGATCTTGCTGTTGATTTTTTATTTATTTTGATAAATGGAGTGTTTTCTGCCGTAATCCACTGCCGCATTGTCAGCCGAGTAGGCCGAGATGTTATGGATGCTAAGTTTGTGTTCCTTTAGTTTATTCAGTAAGGTGTCAGTGACAGCATCTGCACGCTCAGCTGCCTGTTCAAAGAAATCAAGAACTCTGTTCTGGATGCCCTGCTCAGAAGTCCAGAATCTCACAGAGATCAGGGATGTTTACACATTGCCTTTATTAGAGGCATCTGTTGCAATGGAAAAGAATATGTCTTTTGACTCGAGGCTCTGGGAGAAGTCAGATGCTTGGGGTGCCAGGATGTTTGTGACCAGTGCTTCAACTTTTGTGCGACCGCAGCTGACGAGTTTAGCTATAGCCGAATCAGAGTACAGTTTTGGTGTTAACTTCATCGCACAGTCAAGCGATCTGTATGATTAGTGGTGGGCCACACAGTGGAACACGGAGGTCAGCTCAGCAGCACCTATTTTATTATACATGGAATCATCCTGCTTCTTAAAAAAGGACGAGACCAACGTGTTGGTCTGTACCATCGCAGTGTTGGTACAGTGTGGTTTGCTGCTAGCCTGCAGCCTAACATCTGCGTCCCCTCCGTGAGAAACAACAAACTCTTTCCTACACACTTTGCAGAACACTTTACTTTTACTTTCATCACTTAAGGCTGTGGCAATCCGTGGATACTTGCCCACCCACTCCTCCCGGTACCTGCAGAGAAGTTTTCTCTTTTTAGCGGCGTTTTGGGATTCCTGGACACCAGCCATCTAAACGAAACGAATGAATGAAAATTAGCTTATCAGTGCATATCTAAATTCGCGCCTACGGTATCTTTGTAGAACTTAAAAAAAAAATGCTGCAGCCAATGAGCAGCCGGCGGGGGGTGGCTGCAGGTCAGGACGAGGACGACTCAACCTCCACGGACAGTTTTTAATGTATTATCAGACAATAACTACTCATATTTTGCTTTGGTATAATTTTCGGGACAATCAGGACCGGATTCGGGATTGGGGACGACAGGTTAGATTTCGGGACTGTCCCGAATTTTTCGGGACGTCTGGTCACCCTATGCATCTCACAGAAAAGTTAACCGTGTTTCATTATTGAATGAATCAGTCGTTTGAACAAATCATTTGAATTAATGAATCAATGACTCGCTCATTAAGACAGTCGCCTACCGCCACCTGCTGTCGGTGTAGTGTTATGTTTAAAAGTATTATTCTTATATTAAAACAATCTCATAACATTATTTAATGCAATTGCAGTGTCTTATTATTCTAAATAATTACATATATTGATCAAATTTAGGAATTTAAAAAGAAAGATGAAGCATACATTTATTAAGATTGGGGGGGGGGGGTGACCTTTTAAATGTGCAGATTTAAATATATCAAAGCTGATTGAACACTGATGAGAATATTGCTTCAAAATTATATTATATATATTATATTATATTTACAAAACACACACAAAATAATTCCGGACAAGCAACTTTTTTGCTCGGACAAGTGAATGACAGATTTACTTGAAAATTTAAAGAAACATGAAAAGACTTAATGTCGAGCCCTGTGTTATCTGTTACTTTTAATAAATGCATATGCCTGTGTAGTAATTTAAATAAGTATTCCCATAAAATGGTATACCAGATTTTCAAAGATAGAATTTGATCAAACTCAGGCACTTAATCTTAATCATTTACAAAATGTCAAGAAAATGAACAGGACGGAAATAAAGATCTAAAGTTATATTCTCATACAAATTTCTGTAATTTTATCAAACGGGATAAAAAAAAAAGGCCACAACTATAAGAAAATGAATAGACTTTGGATTTGCAGACAGCTTGTTTTATTCCCTCCTGTATTAAAAAAAAAACAACATACAAAATTACACATTAAATTGCTGTCTCAGCAATGAAGCCAAGACGGCCATTATTCACTCAGAAAACGAAATTCTTTATTCCCACCTAATCGTAGCATGTAGAGAGGAACCCGTGAGCAGCTGGTGACCCCAGAGCCATTTCATACAGAAGTAGTTTGTAATGCATCTCCCCGCACTTGCAGTCAAAACGCATCCCGCCACTCCAAAGAGAAAACAATCAATACAACATAGCAAGCTATTGACCTGTGCATTGTTCACCAAAACTGCAAAAGATGCAATTTTCTCAGAAATGGAGGTGGCTTGTCAACACCTTTGCGTGTTGTCCAGCAGCTTCTAAAGCTCCCTCATAAACAACAAATCAGGCAGATGCCGAGGGAACCGTGGAAACATTTTAGCAGTGGAAACATTTTCTAGCAATGGGTCTTGCTTTCACAATATTGTGAAGATGCTGCCTTTGATCTCTAGAACTAATGCCGAGGGCTTAACACTCGCGGAAGCCGACTTTGTTCTGTTCTGTAGCTACCGATATTTTGCTATCCCAGTCTGTTGCTATTTATATAGAGCAACACTGCCAGCTAAAACAGTATTCCCAGGTGGCCCTATGATAGCCTCTCGCTTTCTGCACTACCCCTATAAGTATAAAGTAGGGATACATAGTTCAATGTGTAGTTGTAAATGGCCATACTGCCATACTTTTTATTTTCCCCCATACACCCCCAAGACCTTGGAAATGACACAAGCTCCCCGATTACTTGGCACAAGGCATTTGGCTCGGAAAGAGTGCGATAGTCATTATTTCATTGTTTGTAGGCAGGCTATGTGTTAATTAGATGCAAGGCACTGCAAATGTTAAGGAGGATGTTAAGAGCCATCACCAAGCACAAGCAGCCTGAAGTAATGATCCACCAGGGGAGAATTTCCAGGGCAATGTGGGAAAAACTGTATTTTAAATAGGCCCACAGCGAGTGAGCGAGCGTGCGAGGGTGAGTGTCAATTTTAGAGAGCGCACAAGAGGGGATCGGTCTGAAAATATCCAGGTTTTGGAAGGCAGACGGCCTAATGCCATCACCATAAACAAATGCCCCTCACAACGGTTGGGCCATGTACCTCTGGAGAAGTAGCTGCACATCTGCCAGACTCCAAAAATTGCAAGTCATTTTCTCATTGCGCTGATATAACTCAAGGTCTCTCAGTGGACGGGCCACTATCTGATTTGACAAGAGCTTCAAAGCTGTCCACCAAACTGAGACCACTATCTTAAACCTACAGTGGTTTGAATCAAATGCGAACAGAGCCTCTATTTTTGTATGTAGGTGAAGATATGAATGGTGGAGTGATGAGATTCAGTGAGAATAAAGATAGTTGTCGAGCATGATGTGTCTGAGGTTTTTGGTCAGCACAGCACCCAAAGGATTCAGTCTGCTCTATGAAAAGTCACATTGGCCACAAAAGAGCCCTCTTATTCCCATAAGTCTTATCTCTTTAAGTTTTTAAACTGAATGGCTGTCTGTCGCTTCTGCACTGAGGTGAAGATGCAAAGGAGGATGCAAACCCCTCCAAACCTGACAGGGATTAGGAACTTCAGAGGAATGGGGCTAATGGAGGGACGAGGATAGAGAAAAAGAATAGAGGAGTAATTGTGTGTCTGTGTGTGTAGGTCAGGTTTCGACTGCTTTGTGGGGACCGACTGTCCCCACAAGGACAGTACAACCTGAAATCAGCTCCATAAATGACTTAACCATATTAAATAATGTCTAGGTAAAAACGCAAAAAAGGTTTCTGACATTTTGTTTTAGGATAGAGAAAATATCATTAGTGCAACATTAAAAAATGATAGTCAATGACAAAGCCCCAACATGAAAGAAAAACAAGCATGGGCTGGGATAGCGTAGGAACCCCATCATGCTGCCTTCAAATCATGTAGGAATTATCACATTTACAAGACAGTGCCAGAGAAAAACTTTAATTGAGTGTGTCAATTAAAGAATCATGTCAGAAGAAAATGGTATTGATCATAATAGGCTGTAACTGTGAATGCTGACTACCAATTGATTTTGCACATATTTGTAATGTGTAGTGTTGAAGAAAAGCAGTAATCTTGCCAGGAAACACTAATCATTTAGCTGACAGGCTTGTCCAACCAAACTACATTTTTGCATGTTTTTCAGATGCAGCAGAAAATAACATACACACAGATAATCAAATATACACCTAATGCACATAGTTGCACTAATTCCATTAGCTGTTGTGAGAAAGCCAGAAAGAGAAAGAGATACGACATTGCCCAGCATGTCTATTGTAGTCAGACCAAAATCATTGAGCATACATAGTGTGATTGCATGATGGGAAAATGAAAGCTGGTTGTTAATAATGGTAATACATGCATCTCTATGTGGGTGTTCTTCTGTTTACACATAATTATGGAGTGCCAAAACTGGCAGTTAATAATAAGGGTAATTAACAGATGCTAAGATATATAGCAGGCAGACCGACATTAAAAAGACTAACTGCTTTAGCTATTGCCTGAATATAAAGATTTTCCTTCTCTGGTATCCTAACACAGTTTCCTATCTGTATCCACACAGATGGACAGTCTCGTTCTCTCGGATGTGAAGTGCCCACTACTGGCAGAACCCTTGAAATGTGTTCAAATGGAATGCCCTAAGCTCTAGATCACTTGGAATATAGAGCTGATTTATACAGTTGTTGTTTTTTCCCCTTATGAATTTGTTTTACACACCATTCTATAGGCCTGTATGTATGCTTGGGCTGTTAGAAAATTAAATATAAACAAATATGAATTATAAATATAATAATATATTTATATTAAATATTAAACATTAAACATTAAAAACACAAACAAAAATTACAATACAATAAACTATAACCGTTAACAATCAGTCTGCTTAAGGTAGCTACAAGTATTAAATGCAGTTAAATGTCAAAATAATTACAATATCATACACTAGAGTTGTTTGAGGTGGGGTAAATTAAGAGCGATCTGCTGTGACATCACAATCATGGTGCATTGTGGACTGTGGATCTGCTTGAAGTGTATGTTGAGAAGACTCACTCCCTCTTTTAAAATCGAATACAATTTGATGAGGGTCCGTCCAAAATAAACTTCCCTTTTCCACTTGACAAAATTGAACGCACTTCAAAATGGCGGATGAGGGGAAGTGCTTAGGGAAGTTTGCGAGTACATGTCTAAAAATGTAGTTAAAGATCAGCCAGACACATCAGTAAAGCCTGCTTTAATGACACCAAACTTTAATTGTTTCTTGAGCACCAAACCAGCATTTTAGAATCATTTCTGAAGGATTATGTGACACTAGGACTGTGGCTGTTGAAAATTCAGCTTTGCTTTCACAGGAACACATTACATTTTAAATATATTAAAAAAGAAAACAGTTATTTAAAATTGTATTCATATTACACAATAGTATTGTTTTACTGCATTATTGATCAAATAATTTAATATATAATAATCAAACGAATCTTCAATAATCCAAAAATGATTCCAATAGGACCAATTAATCAATTCCCATAATGTAACTTGTCAACTTGGCCTAAATCCTCAATCTATTTGACTTGCTACAATAATATGCCAATAAGTGATCCAAATTAATTACTGATTTGGGTAACACTTTATTTTAAGGTGATGTAGTTACATTGAACTTACGCAAATAAGTACTGATTAATATTAAATAACTATGTACTTATTATAGAGTAACAGTTAGGGTTTGGCTTAGGGTCAGTTACTTGTAATTATGCATAATACTGTTATTACAATAGTAAGTACAGGAGTACACATAGTAGCATGTCACCTTAATAATAAGTGTTACCCTGATTTATGTTCTGAACATTATAGAAGATAATACATTGTGCCTCAGAATGAATTTGTTTCCAAAAAAAAAAAAAAAGTGCATTTGCTGTATTACTGGCAGTGGCGGCTCCTGCAAAATCTCTCAGGGGGGGCAAATGTTTCAGATCAACTTTATCGCATGCTGACTTTTTAATAGATTTAACTTTAGGTTTTGAGATGTGCAGGAATCAACTTAAAACAGGTTTTCTTTCGTTTCCTGAAAAGTAACAGTTTTGGACATACAAGGCTTCCGTCCGACAGCGATGATTTGTGTGTATGTGTGTGTGTGTGTGTGTTTGTTGTTACGTTAATTAACATTTTACCAAAATTCAAGCTCAATTTGACAAGGGTTTTTGGCCAGTAAATGCATTTTCAATCCACTCAGATAGTTTCTTTTATTAAAGATTCCACTAGGTGGCGACAAATATTGTTGACTGAATCGTTGACATGTAGGATAAAGATTGTGTTGGTGTTCGAATGGAATATACAAATTTCAAAATACAATGCTAGGAGTAAAAAAGACTGCAACCATCCTTTCCTAAACTGATTGTAAAAACAAAGTGAGATTTTCCAACACTCAAGTATTTAAATGGTCAGCAATAAATACCTCCTTAGACAGCCTCTGCTTGTCTTCTTCTCCCAAGGCCCTCCTAGATCTTGTTGTTCCTGTTGCTACTTGCTCCTGCTCCTGAAATGAGCTCTGGTCCCTGAAAACCTGACTCTGGTCCTGATTACTACGACGGCTGAATGGTATTTCTTTTAATGACACGATAGAATTAACTGCGTTCGCCATGACGGTTGTTCAAGTTCAACTGGCCTCAACTCGCGAGATGTCCCAACAGTCTCTCTCACTCTCGTTCTCTTTTTTATTTTGATTTTTTTAATCACATTTGATAAAGATATTAAAATAGTGTTTCATTTTTTCTTGTTGTTCAAATTCAAAATTGTTTTCAAATATTATTTGTCACTTAATCTTAAAGATTTTTAAAAGTGTATGTTTGTTCCCACCAATCGCTGCACAAGTTAAGGATACGTATGATGACGTAAGCACGTTAGTGCAAGCCCTCCCGGAAGCGATATTTTTTTTCACAGGATGGTAGGGGAAGACTCATGAATATTCATTGGGGAACTCATCCCTGATTGGTCTTAACCCCAGTGACGGGTAGGTTTAGGGGCGGGGTTAGGGGTAAGTCATCAGACCCCCAGTGACGGGTAGGTTTAGGGGCGGGGTTAGGGGTAGGTCATCAGACCAATCAGGGATGAGAACCCTAATGATTATTCATGAGTCTTCCCCTACCATCCTGTGAAAAAAAAGATCCCCTCCCAGAACCCATAGAGAATGCATCGCAGTGCCTGCAGTTCGAAAAAAAAAAACATCTTTGAATGTAAGTCTATGGGAACACACTGGGCGATTCTCAGCCAGAGTGAAATCGCCCAAAAAGAGGCGGTACTCCACAGAACGTGACATGACGCTGATTGGACTATATCCAGAGGTACAGTGACGGCTAGCGTAACTCTGTGGTGAATGAGATTGTGAATGTGATTGAAAAAGTCCCTTTCACACTTTGGTGGTGCATCGCCCAATCGCCCTAATGAAGAAACCGCCCCTGATTACTGGTACAAAAAAGACAATTTAGCCTCCAGAAATCTCATGCAATAACATTTGCCGGAACTGGACAGACATATACTTGCAATACTGACAAGCTTTAAGATGTTTTCATCCTGCTTCCAAAGCATTTTGACACTAACAGTACTCACCCAATAAGATCAAGAGCTCAGGGATGAAAAGCAATTAGACAATAAATGAGAATGTGGTGGAATGCAACCACTCAAAATGATTATTCTCAGAGCATCAGGGAGCTCCGTTGAGTGTCTATGATCCTGAACTAATAGAGGTTATGAACACACAGGGCTTTACGCAGTTTCCAGTGCATAAAGGTGACTTTTCCCCTGTGTCTTGACTGCTGAATTCAGTGTCAGTGGATGGATTGTAGGGCCTTTGGCTTAGGCCAGGACATCCCTGAACCAATAAGAATCAATAAGCAACTTACTTCACAAGGCCCCGCAAAAGATCACGTCTCCACCCGCCTTGCCATTAGCATGCCGACGTCTAGTGAAGGTAGTGGGGGAGTGATGCAATTGAAATGTGTGGAGCAGACTGCAGATCTAGTCATGCAGCTCTGCTCTCCAGGGTAATTGCTACCAAGACACCTAGCACAAAGAAATCCACACACAAATACAAGCACACACTACTGTTCTGTTCCAAGGTCTAGTGAGCCACCAATGTACTGTCTACATAGAAGGCTACCTACTAAGACAGCATTTTAACGATCATGGAACCTAATAAGTGACCAATTTGGACACTATACATAGGCAGAAACACTAATAGCAACTCTCAATTGATATTATGAAGACTAAGCTAACACTGCTAAATATATTTTAATACAGGAGCTTGGGGGTCAGCAGAAAGATTAGGAGAAAAGAAAAATATCTAAATGTTTTTTTTAAGGGTTTGAGCCATAGCCGTATGGGCAAGTGCTCCGACATGTGGTGCAGTTGCACTTCGGCCAGCCTGAGTTTGAATCCCGGCTAGAGGTCCGATCCTGGTCCAAATCCCCTCTCTCCTCTTTTGTCTAAATAAAGGTGAAATATTATTATTAATTATTTATTTTTTTGGGAACTTAAAAGTTAACATGTTAACATTGAATGTGTTTAACAATTTTTAAAATGTTTGTTTTTTTGGAATAAAAATTATTGTAAAAAATGCTTTACAAATAAACCTGGATTGAAAACGAACTCTGATATTACTCAGATGGTGGGGAGAAAAAAATATACTTTGATACTTTGGCTTTCTAACAAAGTATAAATTGGGTCTTTATATTTGAAAATATATTTTGCAGCCTTTATATTTTAGAAAGGGGGTGTTTTTGTATGAAAAAAAAAACTCAATTTCAATTTCTAATTAGACTATGTTTTTATTGATTTTTGTATTAAATCAAATATCCCCATTTATAACATCAACAACTTTTCTCACTTTGTCCATTTATATTTTCACTTAGCTCAGCACAATGCGTTCTGGGGCTCCTTTTAGGTCTTATGTAATGCTACCGTACAGTTTGGCAAAAAGAGATATCTTAAACACTCTAAATGCCATTCAAAAAGGTAGGCAAGACTTTTATGATTCCTTAAATGCTGCCTCCTTAGGCTGCTTACAAGGTTTTAGAACTGAAGCATCATGCTTAAGGCAAGGCAAGTTTATTTATATAGCACATTTCAAACACTATGGTAATTCAAAGAGCTTTACACGGAAAGGAATTAAACTAATCACAAAATAAAAGCAAGGAAAATTAAAACAGTTATAAAAGTAATTAAAAGAGTAAAAAGATGATAAACACAAATGCTGTACACTACACACACAATGCCTAAGGCTGTGTGTCACAAATCCATCATTTAAAAGAGGTTGACCTTCATTTTATGTCTCTGGGACTCCCCTGATCTGTTGGTCAGAGGGCATGATGGGAACTGGGGAACTCTGGCCACCATGACTGCAATCTTAATGTTGCTGTAGGCAGCACATCTCAGCCTAGATTGACACACGCCTACAGTACAGCTAGAGCGAAACCACCCCACGCCTCCAGATCCCTCTGCTATTAATTATCCAGGGCTGGCGACAGTGTGCCACTGGCCAGCCGACAGCACGCTGGACAAACATGTTCTCTATATCGGGAAAAACTGACACCACCAAAATAATTCAAATGCAACCTCATGTGTTAACTGTAAAGAGCCAGATATTGCGCTGTCCTGCTTAATTCGAGTAGGAAATTGGGTTTGATAAAATAATAGTGTAGGGAATTGTTGATGCATTAAAAGAACCAGTATTCAATAGTAGTATTCAATATAACAGTTAGTTCCGGTCCTTGAATTTGATTGGTGGAGCAGCATTCCAAAGTGCTGATACACAATCCAACAGCACAGGGACTTTCCACTGTTCTAGACAGACTGTATAACTAATAAATGCTGATATTAAAAGTATACTAGATTTTAGTAGTTCATCTAAAATAAAATAAATAAGTGAATCAATGAATAAATTGTTTTACATGCTAAAAGTGAATTCAGGCATAACAAAATTATAACGTACCATATTAAGAAACTGCACAGTATTAATTAATTACTAATGATTACATTTAACCATGTTGTTGAATTATTTGTGTTTTTTAAAGATTAACTTCAAGTGTTAGAGTGTTAGATGACAGCAAACAGTCTAAAATGTAAAAAATATGAAACATGAAGATGAAACATGAAGATAAACAATGAATTTTACAATATTCTCTGATAATGAAAGTAACTAAATATATTATAGCCAACTAAATTGAGATAAAAAAAATTATTAGGCACCACAACATTATGATGCACAGTATGAAAAATGTATTCATTTTGAGCTTTGCTAAAGAATAAACATGATTTTAAAATTGTACTTAAGTACATAATCTATGTAAATGTAAGAATAGAGGACATGAAAACAAAACTAATTAAATATAAAATATTGACATAGATAGATAGATAGATAGATAGATAGATAGATAGATAGATAGATATATTATGCGTATCTATCGAAAAGTAAGTATTGTGGCAATGAGTTCTGCACAAGCAAATACCATTCAGATTTTCTTCATAAAAACCTTCAAGCTTCAGAGAAATTATCCCATCTCACAGATTTATGAGACAGCTGTGGGTAATATATCTTCACATCAGTAGGTTTCATTTAAAATGATAAAGCAATCTGTACCTTGTACGCACTACAGAGGCAGCAGCACATGTATAGGAGGCCATTAAAATGCACAGGAATCAGGCTGGTCAGTTCAGCTGTCATTGACAAATAGCTTTCCACATCCCTATTCCTTTCTTTTGTGTCGGCTAAAGCATCCATAAACAGATCCATTACAGAGAGGTCTGAATATGTACGTACGTACAAAGCCTTCGTCTTCCTTTCATCACCGTAGGGTAACAAGCAAAGCTCTGATTCACAGACACACACGCACACACACGAGCGCACACACACGCGCACACACACGCACACACACACACACACACAAACACACACACACACACACACACACAAAGGAGATTAAAAAAGACCTTATGAGCAGCCTTTTTAGTTTGGATAAAAGCAAGTCTTTCAGTTCAAAGAGACATTCAAATGTCCTCTACTGGTCAACAACATCCTTCAGAAACACAATTAATCACCAGATTCATTTTGGTTGCTCTGTTTCAGTTCCTACTTCAGGCCTCTTTAACGCCATAAACAAGCTCCCAGAAGACATGCCGTGCACTCAAACTTCATCAAGAAACAGTGGGGAAAAAAACATGTCATTTCCTGGATTCTGATGAGACCACACTTTGTGTACTTACACTTCAACATAGTAAAAGTCATCAGAAGTTTGGGAGAAGAAATACTAAGCTAAGAGTGGGCTACGTAATCACCATAATTTTCAAATAATATTGCAGGTTTTTCCAAGGATGGTTTCAGGAGGAACTTCAGAAAGACGCAGACGGACTTGATAGATGTACAGTCCTGCCAAATAATATATTCACAGATAATGGCTGATGTTCTTTCTAAGTTTCTCTCTTGTCTTGTCCTCAGCTGCTTGCTGTGATTTTCAGATGAAGAACTGTGACGTTTAGGAGAAGCAAATAAGGAAGGAGAGCACGATCAGATGACTGATAGAGTGAACAGTTCAATCGATAAACACTGGAGAAGGTGCGCAACACTGTTTGCACAGAAGCCAGATGGAGAAAGCTGTTGAAACCTCATACGGGCTGAAATCATGTTCCGGGCCACCAGGGACACATCGTTTTTATCTGCGAGTGCGGGGGGGTTGGTGTGGACTCTGGCTTTCCTGGCATTCCTCGCCCATTACCGACTCACAGAGGAACCCGTCTGCCAAGACCTTAAATGCTCCAATACATCTCAGCGATATGCTTGCAGAGATGTGTTCAGCATTTAATTCGAGTATTAATCAATTGCTTTCATCAACAGACAAATGAGACTTTTATGTGTCATGAACAAACAATGGCGAAAAAAATGGTTTCCACGTGAGGTGTATTTCAATGAAATTACAGCATGCTTTTGTATTAAGATAGTGCGCTTAATCGAACACTGTCTTGTTTCATTGTTTCATGCTTTGTTGTAACTTCAATCACTCTGTATGTGCTTCAGCAAAAGGTGGAAACCAACTTGAACTTGAAGTTTTACCTTTACCAGAAGGATTAATAATCAATTAAAAGACAAAGACAGAAGAAGCAGCTGATTTTACTTATAATAAAATTATATTGCTCAGATGTTTCTCCTAAAATACCTTAGGGGGAAAACATAAATGAGCAAATTTTGACATAGCCTACAGGTAAGAGCATAGAGCCATAAAAATAATGAATAACAGAATGACTCGGATAGTTTGGTCTCAGGAAAATCTTGAGATTGAGATTTGATTGATTTAGTGAAAAATGAGATTTAGTGTCGTTTGTATCATAGATTAGAAATGTTTAAAACAACTGAAAACTGAAGCAGAATGTAATAGATAACATGAATAAAAACCCTATCAATTGTTCCAGAGTAAAAGCCTTATTTTTAAATGATGGTAACTGTTAATAACATTATTTTTTCCTCAAAATATTTTATGAAACCAAACACCAAAGATCTATAATTCACAGAGAACTTAAAGAAATGCATAATTTTTCTATTTAATACGTTTCCTGTGATGGCAAAGCTGAATTTTAAGCATCATTACTCCAGTCTTCAGTGTCAAATGATCCTTCAGAAATTATTCTAATATGCTGATTTGCTGCTCAAGAAACATTTCATTATCAATGTAGAAAAGTGTGTGAAAACAGAAAACATGTTTTGTTGAAACTGTAAAACATCTTTGAACAGAAACCTGAATCTTGGGTTACACTTTTGATCAGATTAATGCATCCTTTCTGTATAGAATTATTAATTATTTAACAAAAAACATACTCTCATGTTAAAAAGGAACATTATTATTAATTTTTTATTTTATTCCAGGTTATTATTTTAAAAAGAAGGTTGGGAAACACTTGCAAAAATACTGTTTCTACACTAAGAAGGTTCTTTAAAGGTTCTTTACACGTAGTAACAGTTCTATTTAGTACCGTACCATCCTGAAGAACCCTTTATATGCTGAAATTGTTCTTTGTGTTAGAGTTTAGGGTTCTTTACGCCTTTTTGTTTTTCAAATCTGTAACAGTCAAAGCCTCCTCATTACTGATTTTCTGGAGCTCAGCTATACAACTACAGTTACCACACAGACTGTCAACATCTCAACAGGTAAATGATTTCTTTCTTAAAATGTCTATAAATTATAACTTAAAAGTTGTAACACTCATTTCCTAACAATCATGTTTTTTTTTTTTTCTATTTTTAGTTTAACAGAACATGTAAGTGTGAGCAGCTCTGTTCAGTTAAAGGGGTGGTAAAACACGATTTCACTTTTCTAACTTTAGCTAGTGTGAAATGTTGCTGTTTGAGCATACACAACATGCAAAGTTACAATGCTCAAAGTTCAAAGCAAAGGGAGATATTTGCTTTTAAAGAAAAGGACTACAACAAACGGCTGGTAGGGACTACACAACATTCCTCCAGGGTTAGTGACTGGACATAAATGTACATAAACCCCGCCCCCGGGAACACGCAGTCCGTGTTGAGTGAGTCAGCTCAAACTTTAGCATCCTTCTTTTCACATGCCATAAAAGTTCCCTCTGTGTGCATCTCACAACAGTTCCTATACGAGCAATTTATAGATTATCATGACAGAATATGCTAATTGAAGATAGTTAACTCCACATCAGCAACATAAATTCATCAACTAACCATTCAGAGACGTCCTGTTGGATTCTACATGTTGTCACTTCTTCTTGAGTCTCTCCATCTTTGTCTGACTTTGTTTTAACATTAAAGGCAGAACAGTTTCTGTCATTTTAGTGTGTCTGCGTGAGATAATCGCATCTGCTTTTGAAACCCCGCCCTCCGAGGCAGCTCATTTGCATTTAAAGGGCCAGGTACAAAACGGAATGTTTTTGCTAACCCTCAAAAAGTGACAACTTTAACATGCTATATAAAAATATCTGTGGGGTACTTTGTGCTAAAACTTCACACACACACACACACACACATTCTGGGGACATCAGAGATTTATTTTACATCTTGTGAAAAGGGCATTTTACCACCCCTTTAAGGATACTCTTCTTCTCTTCTTCACAAAGTAAGTAACAAGAGATATGGAATTTGTGATCCATATTGTTTGATTTTTTTAATTATTACTTTATGCCTAAACATACACAGTCACAAAAAAACATTAAAGCTATACCATGACTTTATATCACTTTTTCCTTTTAACATGGTAAAGGGCTCATTCTGTCCATTTTTGCTAATTTTGGCCTTCATTAACATAATTGTTTTTACATAATCAAATGGAAGAGACACAATGTAACTCTAAATTGTGTATTTCAGATGCTGTCACGTATCATAACCTCATCATCTGCAGAGAGAAACTGCCACTCAGAATACACACATAATGAAGGACGTAAAGACATCATAGATGATTGTGAAAATATTTCACTGAAACTTGGTCTTCCTTACATCTACATCGTGTTCAATGTCAATTGTTATTTATTAATGTATTCAGCTAACCTCTGTTGTTAGAGCACTGTAATTATTGCTACAATCTGCCATGTCAATAAAAAATAAAAGTACCTAATTGACACAACATGCTGTTTTGTTTTAATGTAAAACCCAAATAGAGGCAACAAGATATAAGACCAGGCAGATAGAGGACTAAAAAAAACAATATTAATAAATAATTCATAAAAAATAATAGTAATTATAGTAATATTAATAATATAAAGATACTAATATACTAATATTAATGAAAACAAATATTGTTGAAAAGGTTACTTATAACAACATGAAGGTTCTATATAGCACTTTCAAAGCTTGGTTCTTTATGGTAACTTATAAAAAGGGTTCTATTTAGCACCAAAAAGGTTCTGCTATTGTTACAAGCCAAAAAAACCTAATTTGGTACTGTTTAGAACCAACTCAGAATGAACCAATGTTTCTAAACCCTGGTTTGTATTGAAATCTCTGGCTTGTCATGGCAGACTTTGGTAATTTGGTGAAATTGAGGTAATTTGGTGAAATTGAACGGAGCAGTAACAAGTCAAAATCTGAACCTCTAGAAGAGAAAACCATAAGATTACAGGGTCTAGGGAAACTTCAGCAAAAGTATTGATCTTGATTATTCTTTATTTCTACAGACTCTGATCTATACATTCTCTACACTGCAAACAAGTTAAATGACCCAATGTGACTAAACTAGACCATTTCCAGTATAATCACTGAAGCGATCTATGCCACAAATCACACTTTTCCACTATAAACAGCTTTGTTGACTATAAGGGAAGCGCTCTAGTTTTATTCTGATGCTGGCTTTCTGTGTTAACGGGATGTTAGAGTGTTTCACAGTCAGTCTCTGTGCCTCAGCACAGTTAGGCCCTGAGCTCTCCATCTTATTTTTATGAATGATTCAAGCCTACGAATATGCATCAGTCCACACCTGCCATTACACTGCCTGATTCTCACACCTGAGACGGCTCCAGAAACGACTGCAAAAACGAGCAAGCAGCAATGAATACAAGCAGTGAGATACACCATTTCTCATTTTCAGCTTTAATTCACAGCTCCGATCAGACGGAAAACAAACGTCACAAACTGATGTATATCCACTAACCCTGAGAGACAGGAGAGCTCAGCTGTGCTTGGTTAATCACAGTTAGAGATGGCTGCAGGAGGGGAGGTATGTCTAGGTCTGGGTTGGCTGAAAGTCTTGCAGATAGAGATGATCAAACGTCTGATGGTGGATGCTGATTAAGGCGAAATGCTGCCGCAGAACGGAGCTCTTTCTCCACATGCCATCACGTGTATAAATGAAATAGAAGACACACGGACATTACTTATGAAGTGTGCAGACCAAATGGTTCTATTTTCAGTGGCGAGCTGAATTTATTTATTCATCAGAGAAAGAGATCGTGTGAAAAAGATGACTAAAGGATCGACTTCAGCGCCTGTTTGTTGTCAGAGTTGCACATTTGCTTCAAACTTGCAGTTCGTCTGCCACAAAACTAATTTGCATGTGAAAAAAAAACTCCAAAAGTTTGCAGCATCTTCAATATTTTAAAGAGCATGCAGAACTCCCATTATATCTCAACACAAACAGGACATGTGGGCTGTGCACAACTCTATATGCTTCCATTTCCATGTGTCGACTTGACTAAATAACACAAAGTAAATACCCGTCTGAAATTTTGATATAAAACTTTCAAGTATTGTAGTCTGGTGAAAATGGGCCAAAAGGAATGCAGGTAATAGATTGCAAGGCTTTCATCTGAATTCCTACATGAAGTATGAATAATACTTTATCATCCTCTTCTCAAAGTAGGGCAGGTAAGCGTCAGTGAGTCATGGAAGTTCAAAGACATACTTCAACATCCAACTCTTGGGACAAAAATATAGCTAAAAAAAACAACAACAGCTCACTATATATCTGTTGATCGGTTATTTTTTTGTAAATATTCAGCATTAATGCTCCATGCATTGACAGTAACAACTAATGACAACCACAGTCAGCTTTGAAAAACACCCTGCAGTAGACACACACCTTCCCACACTGTTGTCTCCTTCACACAAAAAGGAATTGATCAGTCTAAGCACACCCCCTTGAACAAAAAGATGTGGGGCTGGGACACTGGATTGAGCGAGAACCGGCAGGCACAAAACAGCTTTTATTGTGGTCAGGAGAAAGATAAAACATGCCGACTGCAGCGAAAGTCAGCACAAATCCCACAGCTGTCATTTTTACTTCAAGATTGCAGCATCTGAACAGTGATTTACCTGGCCGTGGACCGGACCACCTGAACCGGCATGTCTCTGAGACCACACAAAGTGACTCCATTCATTTGGGGCACTCCTTTAGTTATAATTCATACACTCGAGAAGAGCAGATCTCAAAGCTGCCGGTGTGACTCTCTCCTCTCGTCTCATATCAAAGTTTCCGTAAAATAAGCTCCAAGCCGTGGCACTTACATAAGAGCCTCCTCAGTTTCTCAGAGTGTACCTCTATCAGGAGAAACTCGCATCTAACTCCCACAAAATGGAAAATCAGACACACTTTAATGAATATTCAGGCATCCTCTGCTAATCTACAGACAGCGATGTAACATGCAAGTCTTACCTATGCTGATGCTTCCTGCTGACAGCCTGCGAAAGCAAGCAGGAGAGCGAGAATGTGTGCGTTCGGGAGAGAGAGAGAGGAAATAGCAACTACCGATGTGACAGCGCACAGCTCATTGCACTCTTTTCACTGAGGGTGCTTGAGCTTGCGGAGGTGGTCCCTCTCACTCCTGTGACATCTGCTTCTCTCTTTAAACTCATTGGCTAAGAGGAATGATTCCTATTTAGCCAGCCCTGCTCCCCTCAAGTAACCCCCTCCCCTTCCAAACAATCTCTCTCTCTCTCTCTCTCTCTCTCTCTCCTTTTCTTTTCCCTTCATGTGCTTTTCCTCATTTTCATCTAAACCCCGGTTCATCGCTGTTGTCAGAAGCCGTGGCACACGCTCGGTAGCCCCTCATTGAAGTGCAACACTATTGTTTTGGTCCCTTTTCACTGCCTGTCTGCATCCATAAGTGTCTTTTCGCTGTCACACACTCTTTATGTTTCTATACGGTTCCTCCACAATGCCTTGAGATCCTTTCAACACTGACTTCTGAATAGAGGTTTGTTTTCAAAGTGGAAATGGCATCGAATGTGGATTTAATTGTTCTAAAATGTTTTTGTGCACTGCAAACATCTTTTAAGTGTGTTTTTGAAGCATTGTAATTTATTTGTGCCTGCTGAAATTGTAAATTACCACATAAACTACATTTACAGGAATATTTATAAAGGCACAGATGCACAAGTGGTGACATTTTAATGTGAGGTGTATTTATTTTTAATGGAGCTGACAGCTCACAAGATCTTTCGATGAGCAGTCCTGTCCATTAGCTCGACAGGACATGCATTAAATTCACTGTACATTAGATGTGCATTAACCTCGATTAACATTATACGCCATTGAGAAGTATTTTCAGTTTCAGTGTAACAATATAGTTCAGTTTGTGGTTAATTATGATTCAATGCATGAAACAATTATAAATAATTGCATTATTGAGGCATTACCAAGAAGTTCGATCCTCATTAAGATACTGACATCAAATTTATCGTAAAAACAATTATGCTAGTAAACTGTGGGGGAAATGAACTGACATTTAATGCACTGTTAATAAATGATAGTTTAGGCCAGGCTTTCAGTACTGTAATATTGAATGGCTTTAATGACTCATTTTAGAAAAAAAAATGGTGGAAAAAAAGTGAAAAAACTTCGTAAAAAGATGCCATTAAAAAATTCTGTCTTGTGTTGTTTCCAAATTCATTCAAAGATTCAATGAGAAAATATATTTATGATTACATAAATATTATTTATGATTATTTATGATTTTTTGTTAAGTGCAATGTACAATTAGTTACAGAAGTCTGTACAATTAATTTGTAATATTTTTAATCGATTGACAGTCCTACAATATGCATTACATATCAATAAGAAACAAAGAATAACT
Source organism: Gila orcuttii (assembly GCA_026230005.1). Lineage (NCBI taxonomy): Eukaryota > Metazoa > Chordata > Actinopteri > Cypriniformes > Leuciscidae > Gila > Gila orcuttii. Next base: position 26,278,111 of record JAPDVR010000007.1, on the reverse strand, counting down.
GATTTTGAGCATAAATTAATTTTTATATTTAAAACAATATTGCTCATTTTGATTGCATTTTAATTTAGAATAAATTAATGTTAATTTATAACGCTACATTATCAAAATGTACAAACATCAACCAAGATTGATAAATGATGTAATGTTTTGTTGTTGTATTGTTCATTGTTAGTAAATGATACCCAATGCTTTATGTAACATTTTAGTTAGACTTCACAATAAGGTTCAGTCCATTATAGAATGACAGAAATGTAGAGCAGTCAAATGTTCTTTGAATATCTCATTTGAATTGGTTTCAAATGCCTCAACATTCGACACCATGATTTTAGAGCAATCGTTAAACTAACCACCCACTTTTGTTGTACACACAAATGTAGGTTGGACATTCTGCCTAATATCTCCTTTTCAGTTCACAAAACAAGCCTAAAATGACAGGGATGAGAAAATGGGGTCTAGTTTTGGGGTCATCAATCAATCACTGTTTGAGACATCTTATCGGAAAGGATTCAAGAAGTACTGGATGCCAAACAGAACGAGAATACACACCATTAGCATCACAACCAATTGAGGGCTTCATAATATAATTACGAAATTTCCTCCACAAGCTTTCAATTTTTCCATGACTAGAGTTAGTTCAATACATTTTACAAGCTGAATTTCCTGGAAGACCACTTTTGAGTATAAAGGCTGGGTGGGACAAAAGCTGTCTGTGCTGGTAAAGAAAACTAAAGGCTTCTAAATATAGCAGAGCACCAGCAGAAAATAATGCAGAATGCTGAAGAGTCCAGAACGGCTCCCTAGGGAACAAACACTACATCCACTAACGACCTTTATAGGAAATCACCATATTTAGACCAATTTAGAGTAAGCAATTGAAAGAGGAAAAGGGTTAGAAAAAAAGCATTTGACATCTCTTTGTGGTCAGATTTATTCAGTATACCCATATGTATCTAGTCTGGCAAAAATCATGTAGAACATTAAAGCAGCATTGGTTTCCAGTTCAGAGTTTCACAAACAACAACCGCTATAAGTCATAAGAGGCTCTTTGATCTGCCCATTGTTTCTCATTTCGTGAGTAACACAGTAATTGGCAAGGTTGGCGATAACCCCCTTGAACTCCTGTCACTGTTGTTTGATACCCATCTGCTCTTTCAGGCTTTTTTCCTAAAGAAAAATATGCTGTGCTATAATTGGAACCTACTCCCATGCCTTAGGAGGCTTCAACTTGCCATTTGCAAGTAGGACATGTCCTGGCGCCTGTTTGACAAAAGCCAAGAGATAAAATGCAGAGGCTGTCGGACGTGCTGGGTACTACCCAGCCGTGATTACAGACTCAGCAAATTAACAAGAAGCTAAAAGAGACTACACGACACATGCTCTATCATCTATTACCAGAGTGTGTTGCTATATGGGCAATAAGAATCTAGGTTTTAGTACAGAAACATTTCAATAACTATTATACTTCTGTTCCCTAATGGAGGGAATGAGACACAGTATCGATGACTGACACAAGGTGTCGCACTTGGGAGCCCCGAACCAGCTTATACTTTGAGAAAAGGCCATTGAGAATTGGCGAGTGGAATTTGCATGCCACTCCCCCAGACATATAAAAGGGCATCACTCATTCAAGTTTGTGCTGAAGAGGTGAGACAGTGTCGCGGCCATTTTAGCGGGCAGTTCAACTTTGTGGCAAGAGGGACAACAAGTCTCGTCCATCAGACGAGACGTTCCTTATCTGTCAGTCACTTCGACGTGGTGTCACTGACTGACACTAGGGGTCCCCAGGGGAAAAACCAACAACAGATGAACTGTGTTATGAGGTTTTTGCAGTGCAGATGTCAGGTAACAGGCATACTTGCAACATCGTAACCTACCCAATGCCCCACGTGTAGTCCTTCCTACCACATGGGGACAGAGAGAAGAGTACTAACCATGTCGCTTCAGTCTGCCTTTTTGACCTTTTCTCTTCTTTCTTTTAAATAAAAGCTCACAGCTGTGCAGATCAGAATTAGCGCTGGGGAAGTGCTCTTTCTCCTAGATAGGAGAAAGAACTCGACGGTGACCACATACTGCCCTAGAGCCCAGGAGGATGCAACACTCTTGTGGAGTGTGCACGCACTCCTAAGGAGCACAGCACACCATGGGCCTGGTATGCCAAGGCAATTGCATACACAATTCAATGGGCCATCCTCTTTTTGGAGACACCCTTTCCTTTTGCTGTCCCCCAAAACAGACAAAGAGCTGCTCAGAGCTTCTGAAGCTCTGTGTCCCGTCCAAGTAAGCACACAGGGTGTGTACTGGACACCGCAATGACAAGGGTGGGTCTGCCTCATTCCGAGGCAGTACTTGCAAGCTCACCACTTGGTCCCCAAAAGGGGTAGTGGGAACTTTGGGCATGCAGCCTGAGCAAGGTCTCAGGATCACGTGAGATTATGCCGAACCGAATTTAAGGCACATTTCGCTGGCAGAGAGTACCCGCAGGTCCCCAACCCTCCTGATGGAAGTGAGCGTGGTCAGAAGTGCCGTCTTCAAAGAGAGGGCACCTAGGTCTACTGACATCAAGGGCTCAAAAAGAGCACTCTGTAGGCCTAGAAAGACTACAGGGAGATCCCATGAGGAAATAAGGCTTGGCCTATGAGGTTTTAATCTCCTGATGCCTCTGATAATTTTTAATTATCAGGTTGTACTTCCCTAAAGACTCCATCCACTCGTGAAGTGCAGCTATGGCAGCCACATACACTTTCAAGGTGGAAGGGGACAGCTGGCCTTCAAACCTCTCCTGCAGGAAGGAAAGCCCTGACTCAACTGCGCATCTATGTGGGTCTTCCCTTCGGGGAGCACAACAGTTAGTAAACAGACTCCACTTCAAGGCACAGGCCCATTTCGTAGAGGGGGCTTTAGCTTGAGTGACAGTATCTATCACCACTGGTGATAGCTTACTCAAGTCTTCCGCATCCCGTCCAGGGGCCAGAGATGGAGGTTTGAGAGGTCTGGTTGCATCTGGCAGATTGTGCCCCGTCTCTGAGAAAGAAGGTCCTTTCTCAGGGAGATTTGCCAGGGAGGGGCTGTCGCAAGGAGCATGAACTCTGAGAATCAAGTCCCAGTAGGCCAGTACACCGCAACCATCAATACTTGTTTTTCATCCTCCCTGACTTTGCACGGAGTCTGTGCAATCAGGCTCATTGGGGGAAATGCATACTTGCAATGGCCCCTGGGGCCATGCCGTCATCCGTGCCGAGAGTAGCATCGGTTAGGGAGTACCACAGTAGTTGAATCTGAGAATTCTTGGGAAGTGAACAGGTCTATCTGCGCTTTGCCAAATTGACTCCAAATAAGCTGAACCGCATTGGGATGGAGTCTCCACTCACCCTGTAGCGTAACTTGTCGCAAGAGTGCATCAGCTGCGAAATTGAGTTTGACTGAGATGTGAGTGGCCCACAGCGACTTTAGTCATGGAGACGGCAGGCTGTAGGGCTGTAAGGGCTGTAGAAACTTCATCTCTGCTTTAGGGACAGGCTCTAATGCGTCCTTTGCCAATAAGACTGCAATTTCACCATGCCTTCGCCAATAGGACTGCAATTTCAGCATGCAGAGAACACTGTTGAATTTGGGCGGGTGCCTGATGCTTTGAATTGTGTAGCTGAGTCTGACTGTATTGATGAGTCTGCATGACATGGTGGCAAGTGCTAACCAAGTCTCCAAACTTCAAACTCACCAACTCCTGGGAAAGAGCACTTCCTCTCACCTCTGGGTCCCCATCTCTTCGAAGCCTTCTTGGGGTTCTTAGCGCTCACCTGATGAGCGGGCTGCGTTGCCTTCCTGTGGGTTGTGGCTGGGCTGTGGGCTCAGGCTGCCGCGGAGCTGATGTGGCAGTCTCAGGCACTGATGTCTACAGAAGGACAATTCTAATCCTTTCAAATAGCTATAATTCGACAACGTGTTTTATTGATATTAGATGCACACTAAGTAGGTAATTATAAATGTTATTCTTTGCCCAGTTCACCGGCAACTTACTTTTATGGGTTTTACTTTTCACTGAGGTGACTCTCTCTCTTACCAGAAAAGAGAGTCACAATCACAACATTGCCATGGTCATGTTCTTGCAATGAGGTCATGAGCCATCCACAAGCGCTGTCTCAGCATGGGTTAGAACCAAACACGAGACAGTGATCGTAACCATCCGAGGCTGAAAGATATCGACCACATACAGAAACATACAGGCGGATAGGCTTCTTTAAAAAGACGCTCTCTGTCTGTGTAGAGGAAAGCTGCTTTCTTAGAGGAAATCTGCACTCTTATGTTGCTGAAGCGCCCAGGGGAACTCTCTCTGCGCTTATCCATGCACTGCTTGGAGACAGACGGCTCAAATACGCCGTAACATCAGAAACTCGCTTCTTCCAAAGGTGAATGAAAGGAGCTCGTCTAGAGATTACACTCGCTCGGTTCCGAAGAACAAATCTGAGTGAGCGATTCTCCCTTTCATACCCGTATGTCTGGGGGAGTGGCATGCAAATTCCACTCGCCAATTCTCATTGGCCTTTTCTCAAACTATCAGAGGTGTTTGGGATTCCAAGTGTGACCCCTTGTGTCAGTCATCGACACTATGTCGAAGTAACTGACAGATAGAGAACTACAGTGACACCTCTTAACCTCATAGCACAATTTGTAGCACATTTTGATTATTTAAGGCTCTTAAAATGCTCTTAAAATGGAATGTGCTAGTGTAGGACTGTGCAGGTTCTCATGGTGCCATCAGCGAGTCAGCACTGTAAGCACCCCATGAGGTAATTTTTCTATAGCTGTAGAGAGAAAAGTCACTTGGTATTTCAGCTCAGGTGAAAGATCAGCTCTGGCTCAAAAAGTTCTGCAAGCCCATGCTCAAAGATGGCAAGTCCTGAGAGACTGCCACTAAGTTGAATGAGAATTCTAATGCATAGAACATGCTATTATTTATTTCTTTGGTAAAAGAAAACAATAAACAATAAATTTGGGTTTATGTGTAAATCACACATCTGCTGTTGTTTATGCATTCATACATTTTTCAATTTTCTTCTGCTATGTAAATAATTTAGCATATTTCTTTAGCTTATTCTGTTCATGGTAATTTGAATGAGTTCCAATGATTGATTTAATGGCCATTTTCTTTTAGACAATAAGCAACTTTGGTACAAACAAAAAGATTTCTCATTGTGGTGGTGATATTATGATAACCAGGGTTTCCGTTGTCCGGTAATTACCGGACATTGGCCGGTAAAAAAATGAGATGTCCGACAAAATTAAATCTCTCCGGTCAAATTGTCCGATTAAAATTGCCTAATAATCCCGCCCCCCTAACACAATCTGAATTTGAGAATAAGCCTAAAATGTATAAGGCAAAAATACACCGATCTTTGGCTATGTTATAAAGGAACAGGCTCTACCGTTTGAAAGTTATATGAAACAACATCGCATGCTGCATTTCAAATAAAGCGCACGCCTAAAACGGCTGTAATATAGACCTAAACAACGAACGATTGAGTGAGACGTTTCAAATATGTCCAGGCCCAGGCAGACTAGCCTTGAAAGCTTTTTTCAGAGGCCAGGCGATGGTGAATCAGGAACATCTCATTATAGCCTAGTGGTTCTAATCCGCGCACTGGTACAGTTTTTTTTTCTCTCATCAAAAATGAATAGCCTATGTTCATCAGTGGTTAGTCTATATCAAGCAGGGACTTGCATTTTATTCTGTGATTTCACCGGAATGAACAGAGTCTCCGCAACGTAGATAGATTGAAACGCGCGTCCGAGTGAAGATTGCGCAACTCGCGCAGCGCGTCGTCCATGCAACTGATAGCAGTGGACACGAGCGCTCAGCTTGATTTCAAAATCAACAGATTTTAGCGCTAGATCTCGTATTTAATAACGAACTAAATGAATGATCTGATTTTATTTATTTGTATTAGGTACATCCGTGCTTCAATGTTTCAAAAAGTGAATGTGTGTGAAACCGCATTAAAAAACAAAACAATTGGCGTTGATTGACACCAATCGGACGTTCATGTTTTTTTTTCCGTCTATTTGAAAGTTAAGCTAATAATAACATGTTGCATTCTATACGGCCTGATTATGTCATTTTTTAAGTTACATAGAGTGCCTCCAGTTTTCCTAAACTTGACTAATTAAGAGGCGATATTTGACCGGCATATCATAAAAATGTCCGTAAAACGAAACCTCTGCCGGTCACTTTGACCGGCACAATTTTTTTCTAGCGGAAACTCTGATGATAACTTAGTTTCATTAATAATTGATTAAAAGTAATTCCATTTGTAATATCATTTTCATCTAAGTAATTCCAAACTTCGCAAGGCAGACGACGACATTATGTGATCAAATACAATCCACTTGTTAAACACGCTCCACAGCGCCACCCAGTGCATTTAATTATAACTGCATTTTTTTAAGAAAAATAAATAAATAAATAAATAAAATTCGAATAGTATTTTATTTTTCATATAATAATTACAGATCGAATTTTTGAAAATATGAATATTCGTGCACATCCCTATTACCGACTATTATATGTAGTAAAATAAAATAAAATAAAATAAAATAAAAAGAGTAAGATGAGAGACAATATTTTTTTTAGATATCAATATTTTTAGATGTACAAATATCGTCTTTTATGTTCCACAGCAGAAAAAACTTTAGCAGTTACATGCCCAGACACAGCAGTAATGACAGATTTCAATTCTGGCTAAACTATCCCTTTAAATCTGTCTCCTGAAGCCAAACCAGTTGAGAACCACTGATTCAGTGCAACACACTGATCTGAAGAACATAAAGTAAACATCAAGCGCTATAATGTCACCTCAGGAGCGAAATAAAAACATTTTCTGAGTGTCTTCTACACTGATTTATAACACTAATTTCTCAGTGAGGATCCATATTCTCTCTACTTCCAGGATGGTTGATGCAACTTTCATGTATCTTCACTAATTCATGTTGCTATAATAGACATTGTCATTGTGAAAGAAATATTCAATCACCTCAGAGTACGCTCACAACTACCACAGATGCATCCAAATGATCAACGCTGTAACTGCATCTTTAAAGTGTTTAGAGATTGTTACTCAATGTATAGATCAAGAGGTCTCTAGTGGATCACTGTCTCAATGATCATTAGGACAGGAGCAGAGGGGAAGATTTCACAAGATTTACGCTTAAATACAGATAGATTAACATAAAAAAACCTGATTAAACATTGACCAATCAATGAGGATAATTAATCACACTCAATGAATCCAGTTAATGTGTAACATCAACCACAGTAATGTTCACCATGTGCTAGCTTTATAGTCAACCTCTCGCATTCTGAGGGTAAAAACGACTGTAATAACAGCACAATGGCAGGAAAACCATTCTTCTATAATGCGAATTAAAGATGCCTCTTTCCTGCAAACACTTAATAGCAACTGTTTCTTAATATCTGTGCGTTTTAAGCAGATGCTGCAATCCACAGACCTCCAGCTGTGCCTCATATCACTCCTTCCTTCATTTGTGAGTCATAACAACTCCCTGTTTCTGTGTTTGACACACCTGAGATGAAGACATTTAAACAGAGGACGCCAGCAGAAGTCATCAAAGGCAAGTTGTTGTAACATGTAAAAACATCTGTAAGGTTCAAGTACTTCTTCACTGACCCTAAATCTGAAATGTGTTCATATTTAGCCCCGTTAGCTCGCATCGCGGAGCTAACGGGGAAAACGAGAGGTGGTGGATTGTGTTTCTACATTAACGAAAGTTGGTGTTCAGATGTAACAACACTGAAGAAGATGTGCTCTCCTAATTTAGAGGCACATTTCTTAAACTGTAAACCCTTCTACTCGCCTCGGGAATTTTCCTCTTTCATTCTCGTGAATGTTTACATCCCTCCAGACGCGTGCAACAGCTGGCTGAACAAATAGCTGAAACGGAACAAAGGTACCGAGACTCTCTTTTAATCATTCTTGGGGATTTTAACAAAGCAAATCTTTCCCGTGAACTACCAAAATACAGACAGCACGTTACATGTCCCACCAGAGACAGTAATATACTGGACCACTGTTACACCACAATAAGAAATGCGTATCACTCGGGCAGCTTTGGGGCTCTCTGATCACTGTTTGGTTTATCTCATACCGACCTACAGGCAGAAACTGAAATCAGCTAAACCTGTAATAAGGACTGTAAAAAGATGGACTAATGAAGCAGAGAAGAATCTACAGGCCTGCTTTGATTGCACTGATTGGACTGTTTTTGAAGCTGCTACCAACGATCTGGATGAGCTCACAGATACTGTAACATCATATATAAGTTTCTGTGAGGATACATGCATTCCTACCAGGACATTCTTATCATTCACTAATGATAAACCATGGTTTACTGGGAAACTCAAACACCTTCGTCATGCCAAAGAGGATGCTTACAGAAGTGGGGATAAAATCTTGTATAACCAGGCCAGAAACAGATTGACAAAGGAGATCAGAGTTGCTAAAAGGAACTACTCTGATAAACTGAAAAAACAGTTTTCATCCAACGACCCATCATCAGTCTGGAATGGCCTGAGGAACATCACCAACCACAAGTCACCATCCCCTCGATCTGTGGACAATCAACACCTGGCTGACGATTTAAATTCATTTTACTGCCGGTTTGAAAAGCCCTCATTCCCACCACACACCCGGTCTGATCTGCACTTCACACATTCACCATCACCTCCTGCACTCCCCCTCCCCCCCCCCCCCCCCTCCTGCCATCCAACCTGAGCTTAAGATCTGTGTGGAGGACGTGAGCAGAGTCTTCAAAAAACAGAAGACTAGGAAAGCCTCAGGCCCAGACGGCATCTCATCTGCTTGTTTAAAAGCCTGCGCTGACCAATTGGCCCCGGTCTTCACGCAGATCTTCAATAGATCATTGGAGCAGTGTGAAGTTCCCTGCTGCTTCAAACGCTCCACTATCATTCCTGTCCCCAAAAAACCCAAAATCACTGGACTTAATGACTACAGACCTGTCGCTCTCACGTCTGTGGTCATGAAGTCGTTTGAAAGACTGGTGCTGGCCCACCTGAAGGACATCACCGGACCCCTGCTGGATCCCTTTCAGTTTGCTTACAGAGCAAACAGGTCTGTGGATGACGCAGTCAACATGGGACTGTATTATATCCTGCAACATCTCGACAGACCAGGGACTTATGCAAGGATCCTCTTTGTGGACTTCAGTTCGGCCTTCAATACCATCATGCCTGGTCTTCTCACAGCCAAACTAACCCAGCTCTCCATGCCATCCTCGATCTGTCAGTGGATCACCAGCTTCCTGACGGACCGGCAGCAGCGAGTGAGACTGGGGAAACACACATCCAAGACACTCACAATCAGCACTGGCGCCCCCCAAGGGTGTGTTCTCTCCCCACTCCTCTTCTCCCTGTACACAAATGACTGCACTTCTAAAGACCCCACTGTCAAGCTCCTGAAATTTGCAGACGACACCACTGTCATCGGTCTCATCCAAAACGGTGACGAGTCTGCTTACAGACTGGAGGTTGAACAGCTGGCTGTCTGGTGCAGTTATAACAACCTTGAGCTGAACACGCTCAAAACAGTGGAGATGATCGTGGACTTCAGGAGGAACAGCCCAGCACTCCCCCCACTCACCATCATGAACAGCACTGTGGAAGCAGTGGAGTCATTCAGGTTCCTGGGCACTATCATCTCTCAGGACCTGAAGTGGGACAATCACATTGACTCCACTGTGAAAAAGGCCCAGCAGAGACTGTACTTCCTTCGCCAGCTGAGGAAGTTCAACTTGCCACAAGAGCTGCTGATTCAGTTCTACTCAGCCGTTATTGAGTCTGTTTTATGCACTTCCATCACTGTCTGGTTTGGTTCAGCTACCAAATCAGACATCAGGAGACTACAACGGACAGTCCGGACTGCGGAGAGGATCATTGGTGCCCCCCTGCCAACCCTCCAGGACCTGTACTCTTCCAGAGTGAGGAAGAGAGCAGGTAAAATCATCACAGACTCCACTCACCCTGGACACCTCCTGTTTGATCTGTTACCGTCAAGACGGCGACTCAGATCACTGGCCACAAGAACATCTCGGCACAGGAACAGTTTCTTCCCACAGGCCATCTCCCTTCTGAACAGTTAACATATCTCCCAAGGCATATGCCTGAAGTGCAATACTCCCACTGTTTAGTGCAATATCTTTAAAATTCAGGTGATATTTATATTTATATTTATTCATACTATACAAAATACTGTAAATATGTTCATTATCTGTAAATGTTTATTCTGACAAAACCCAACTGTGACCATATATTTTTATAGTACTTTCATAATTTTTTATAATTTTATTCGTAGAATTTGTATTACTATTTGTATTACTATTACTTGTTGTATCTGTATATGTGCACTGGAAGCCTCAGTACCAAAACAAATTCCTTGTGTGTGCAAGCACACTTGGCAATAAAGCTCTTTCTGATTCTGATTTAACTCATCACAATAATTTAGCATTATCATTAATGTTATTAAACTGGCCATTATTACAATGATTCATGAAAACAATTGACACTGTGGGTGATAAACTGACTTTGCAAGTCTCCTTTAATAAAACACCGGAGCTTATTTGTCTATGTTTTGAGAGTACAGATTTGAAAATCATGTTTTTCCCCATTATTGTTGAATCACGGAAGCTGCCTCAATTTCTTCTTCTTCTCACCTCGTCATGCCTTTATGTTTCTCCTTCCTCTCTCCTCATCATGCCTTTATGTTTCTCCTTCCTCTCACCTCGTCATGCCTTTATGTATCTCTGGGGTGGTACAGTACGGTTGAGCTTATATACACCACTGAGCGACTTTCAACTTCCTTGTAAGGTAGAAAAACATGTTGCTTATGTTTAAAAATAGAACGTATACCTCATGCTTACACATGGTTCAATCCACTTTCCCTATGTGTATATATTAGTGGTACATTTGCATCAGTTGAAACATTCCTCTTCTTGTAAAAAACATGCCAACTGAAGTAATATCATTAGTGGGACATCTCTGCTCAGTGAACGTTACATTGCACACATGCAATGTATGCAAAACATAGCTCATCCCATATCTTTTATCAGCACACATGTACAACATACTCTGACTCATATAATACGTTATGAAATTATTATGAAAATTAATAGAGAAAAATAGTACTAAAAAATAACATTAAACAATACAATTTTATTCTTTAGAGAGTAACACTCTCTGAGAAATAATTATCTGTGAATTTATTCATAAATCACGTCAGTCATTTGCATTAATTAGTGAAGTCATGTACTCTTTGCAAGGTGGAATTTTAAAAGCACTAAAGCTTAAAAAGTATCAAAATATATTTAAAAGTATATTCAGAATCATCCAAGTGCGATTAAACCATCATCAGTACAAATTTTAATGAGAATTTACAAGACTTACAGGTTTACCAAAGCAAATCAAAATCTTTCCAAGTACCCCTTGGGGACATCTTAAATACATGTGGTTGGGAATCACTGCTCTTGAATATCCTGAATAACCAAATTAAACGATGTCTAGAGTTCTTTATCTTAACAGCTAGAGAAAAAAAATAATTTTCTCAATCAAAGCCTAAGTGTACAAGCAAATCTTTCTAATTAAAGAATGCTCTGCTGTGAACATGATGAATAGCTTATCATTCATTGGGATATTAAACAAATCACAAAGCTGTTGACTTTCACACAGCCATTGAATACTATCAGGGAGAACTGAATTTATCTTTGATTAGTATAGAGCAGTTTTGTCATAGCCTGGTAATACCAAACTCTGCTTTGATTCATAGACAGAGTCTGGAATGGCATCATTGAAAAGTGTTTTCTTTATCGTGGGGGGGTGCTTGTCTGAAGTATAAAATCATTGGTTACCCGTAAGCCAATCACATAATGTTTGGTTATGACGTGTGTTATTCGCCAGCTCAGCCGCATCGAACTTCCACTGTAAACACATGTATGATGCGAAAACGAAACCATCGAGCGAAATACCAGAGTAAACATGGCTGACCGAGTTTTGCTGCCTCCTTAACCTGATCCTCCATGAGTGCAACCAAGGGGGACACAATCACAACTATCGCCTTGCCGGCCTTTGGCCTCCCCAGTTTCTCGCTGACGATCGGTAATATTTGATAAATTAAACTTTTACCAAAACCTGTCGGGAGTAGGGCCATAACATCAACTCCATTCAAAATGTTTACTAAACACTCTTCTTGTTCGGCCTTCAGTTTGGAAATGCCATGAATATTCTCCACAACAGAGCGAATTGCGTCCTGTATCTCCATATCCGCGGTCGTTTTCGATTTCCCCAATCTTAAACTCGGCGCTTAGCGTCTACACCACGGCTCTCAGCCCGCCCTCTGTTAATTGATTGGCCGGCTGTTTTCAGGCCAGAGGAAAACTGAGAGACATGTCGATGTCTCAGACTAAGTACAGAAGCGAAATGAAATTGAGCGGAAGTATGAAGTCTGACGTAGTCAGGCTAGTTTTGTCAGTCAGTGCTCAGAAATATTTATTTCCTAAATTACAATACAGTGCTGTTATTTATCAGACTGATAATAGCCACGTTTCCATTACCCTTCAAATTGCGCAAATTGAGATTGAAATTGCGAATTGAAAATACGCCCAATGGATATATAATGGAATTATACCAATGGAAATACGCTCACATGAGGTGGTTTTTCAGGCAATTCGAAAAATAAATATTTGGCAAAACTGCAATGGAAACAGTTTTTGCGCATTTACAGGTCACCTGACGTAGAAGATGCGGTATGTTTGGACATAATACGAGTTCTTTATTAAATTCATTAAAAAAGATAAAAGAATTATAGGAATGCTGGATTCTTAACCTCAAAGAAATGCCACAATCAAGACCTCGAAGCAGATATGAGGGAGAAACACCCAGAAATACCTCATATGTGCCGCTCTCAAGTATAAGGGTCTTTCCTTGCCATTAATGATTGGATAACAAACATACGTCTCCTTCGATTAATAGTAATGGCCAGTGCAGTGGCTGGGATATACATAAACCTATCCAATGTCCATTGGCATGATTTTTGGAATGACTATTCGCGAGAGGAAAAAATGAAGTATGGAAACGCCGTCATTTCGCAATAGTTTTTTGTCGACATTTAGGAAAAATCGCAAAAGTTTTGCGTAAATCTGTAATGAAAGACAATTTTTTTATAGAATAAGTGACTCATTTAAATGTGTAATTTATGTTTTGTCTGTGATAAACAGCACTAAAACCTATTTATTCATGTAAAATAAATAATTTACACTGCTGTTGAGAAAAATATATATACAGTAAAAACGTACTCGGTTACTAACGTAACCTCGGTTCTCTCTAGAGAGGGAACGAGTACTGCGTAATATCTTACGCTACGGGGAAACCTCTTTTCCACGAGATATTGAAGCCAAAAATGATCCTTTAATTTTGATTAATGTAAAACGCTGTGCGGGAGCGTGCAGACATAGGCAAGACGGCTCGCACGCCTATTGGCTGCCCTGCGGCAACAGCAGCAAGCCTATCGAGAGAGGCCCTGCGTGACGTGATTTCCAATGGGGGCGCTTCGCGCCCATTTCGTCACGTCCCGCCAGAATAGGCGTGGCCTTGGCCTATAAATACGCTCGACAGGCTGATATAACTGGTTTTCATCGCTGAAGCGAACCAGCGCTGTTGTATGCACGGCAAGATACGCAGTACTCGTTCCCTCTCTAGAGAGAACCGAGGTTACGTTAGTAACCGAGTACGTTCTCTTACGAGAGTATCTCTCGTACTGCGTAATATCTTACGCTATGGGGAACACAATGTAAGACGCCGTGCGTACTGGGATCCGACACCAAAGTCCCAAGGGCAGTAGCCCGGGGCTCATATAGTGCATAATCACCGTAGACTCACAGAGAGTCGGAGAAGAGAGGCTACCAGCATCATTCCCCATGAAATAGCGTCCCACAGGAGCTAGTTATGTTAACAGTATTTCCCGCAGACAGGGTGAACGCGTTCAGCCTGAACTGGGCAAAAGTACGGGCTATTCAACACCCATGGAGCTGTTACATCGATCAGTGAGTGATGCTCAAGCAAAACTCAGCATTCTGCGCCGGCGCAGCGGGACAGATAGTACTGAATTCTAGACCGACAGCAGCTTGGCCTGTAAGGCGGGAACCTCTAGGTTATAGAACCTTATAAATGTAGACGGCGAGGCCCAGCCCGCCGCCATACAGATATCATGCAAGGAAATCCCACTAGACCACGCCGACGAAGAGGCCACGCCTCTCGTGGAGTGCGCTCTGACACCCAAAGGACACTGCAGGCCTTTAGAAGTGTAAGCCAGCACTATGGCATCGACTATCCATCTGGATAGGCTCTGTTTTGATGCAGCCAGTCCCTTGGAGCGTCCGCCAAACAAAACAAAGAGCTGCTCGGTCTGCCTGAAGACAGACGAGCGGGACACATAAGCTCTCAGCGCCCTGACGGGGCAAAGGAGATTAGCATCCGCCTCCTCATTGTTCACCGGGAGGGCGCACAGGGAAATAACCTGGGCCCTGAACGGTGTGTTGAGGGATTTGGGCACGTACCCGTGCCTTGGTTTGAGTATGACTTTTGAGTCATTAGGCCCAAACTCCATACAGGACGCGCTTACTGAAAGCGCCTGTAAGTCCCCCACGCGCTTCATTGAAGCCAGAGCCACAAGAAATACCGTTTTGAAAGACAGGTGCTTCATGTCTGACAAATGGATTGGCTTGAATGGGGCACCTTTCAGGGCTTCCAGAACCGTAGAAAGGTCCCACATAGGGACTGAGGGAGGTCTGGGAGGATTCAGCCTCCGAACTCCCCTGAGGAATCGCACGACGAGGTCGTTTTTCCCCAGTGACTGGCCAGACGTCGGTTTTGCAAACGCTGTTATGGCCGCCACGTATACTTTGAGCGTGGACGGGGTTCTACCCTTATCCAGCAGCTCCTGAAGGAAGGAGAGCACTTCCGTAACCCCGCAGTCTACGGGTGAAAAGCCCTGAGCTTGACACCAGGTAGAGAACACTGACCATTTCGAGGAGTAGAGCCGTCTAGTAGACGGGGCCCTAGCCTGCGTGATCGTGTTTAACACTCCCTCCGGGAGGTTAGCGGGTACCCGTTGACGGCCCACACATGTAGGGACCATAATTCCGGGCGAGGATGCCAAATCGAGCCCTTTGCCTGAGAGACGAGGTCTCTCGTCACCGGTATCGGCCACGGGGCAGTGCTGGTCAGCTGCATCAGGACTGGGAACCAGGTCTGGTTCGTCCATAGAGGAGCCACGAGCAGCACTGTGCATCCATTTTCCCTGATTCGTTCCAGCACTTGAGCCAGGAGCGAGACGGGGGGAAAAGCATAGAGGGGGCGTCGGGGCCATACGTGGGCCAGCGCATTCCTGCTCTTGGAGAAAAAGTTCGGACAGTGAGCGTTTTCCTGGGACGCGAACAGGTCCACCTGCGCTCTGCCGAATGTCTCCCACAGCAGTTGGATCGTCTGCGGGTGCAGCGACCATTCCCCTGCTGGGACATTGTTTCTGGACAGTCTGTCTGGTCCCAGATTCAGGTGACCAGGCAAATGCGCTGCTTTCAGTGAAAGCAGGTTGTGCTGAGCCCAGTCCAGGAGGCGTTTCGTCAGCCTGTAAAGGCTTCGGGACCTGACGCCACCCTGGTGATTTATGTACGCCACCACTGACATGTTGTCCGACCGGACTAAGACGTGGCGGCCTTTTATCTGTGGGCAAAAGCGCCTTAGCGCGTTGTCTACTGCCAGCATTTCTAGACAGTTTATGTGTAGGAGCTTCTCCCGTTCTGACCACTGGCCAAAGAACGGTCTGCCCTCGAGTAGCGCTCCCCATCCCGAGGTGGAGGTGTCCGTGGACACCACCATCTCACGCGAGGGAGTCCCCAGACTCACGCCTGACTGGTACCAGTTGGCTTTTTTCCAAGGTTTCAGAGCCGAGACGCATTTCCTGTCGACCCTGAGGCGAAACAGACCAGCGGCCCATGCCCCGGGCGGAACTCGCGCTTTCAGCCATAACTGCAGTGGGCGCATGCGAAGCAGGCCCAGCTGAAGTACCGAAGATGCTGAGGCCATGAGACCCAGCATTTTCTGAAACCGTTTGAGCGGGACTATAGAGCCGCGGCAGAAGGATTTCATGGCGCGCTGAATGTCCAGTCCTCGCTCCGGTGACAGACGTGCTGTCATAGACAGCGAGTCTATCACTGTTCCCAGAAAAGAAATTTTCTGGCTGGGAGACAGCGAACTCTTCGCCCAATTGACTGTGTGACCCAAATTCTCGAGATGCTCGAGTAATGCGGTCCTGTGTTCTATGAGCTCCGATCGTGATCGAGCTAGAACCAACCAGTCGTCCAAGTAGTTCAAAATTTGCATGCCCTGAAGTCTCAGGGGTGCGAGAGCCGCGTCCATGCACTTCGTGAATATACGGGGTGCTGGGGACAGGCCGAACGGTAGGACTGTGTATTGATATGCCTGGCCCTCGAAGGCGAATCTCAAGAATCGCCTGTGACGTGACGCAATCTGTATTTGGAAATAGGCGTCCTTCAGATCTATTGACATGAACCAGTCTCCCTGGCGCACTTGCGCGAGGATTTTGCTGGTTGTCAGCATTTTTAACTTGCGTTTCAGAAGCGCTTTGTTCAGTTGTCGTAGATCTAGAATGGGTCTGAGACCCCCGTCTTTTTTCGGTACCAGAAAATATCTGCTGTATACACCCCCTTCGCTCTGAGCCTGAAATAAAGGTTCTATGGCCCCTTTGCTCAGTAGTTTTGCTATTTCGGTTCGAAGTAGATAAGATACTTCTTTGTCTACCGTGGTTTCGACACGCGCCGTGCGACGGCGGGGATGTCGAGCGAACTGTAGCGAATAGCCTCTCTTTATAGTGTTCAACACCCATTCTGATACCCCGGGAAGCATTGCCCATGCATTCACGTGAATAGCAAGAGGCAGAATGATATCCGGGCTCTGGTCGCGGCACCGCGGCGGCTGCAGAGCTTCGGTGTGCTGAGACATGAACACTGTGTTTAAAGTGTGCGAGGCGGGGGGCGCGCCGATCATGGCGGGCAGCCTGGTCGCACTCGATTTCTCTATGACAGATTGTGGAGAGAGAGCGAGCGGGACAAACCCCGTAGGGTTCAGCGTGTCTGTGAGTGAATGTGGGCGCGGGACAGCGGGCACATTTACTGCACTGAAAACACCGTCGGCTTGCGCTGACTGAATATGTGTTGGTTTCGTTTTTACAGAAACCGTGGGACACGCACTGTGTAGTGTTTGTGGGCACTGTGTCGTGGGCACATTCACTACGTTTGCACAATCGACATGAGTCGATTTTATGTGTGCTAGCCCTGAACTGTGGCGGGCTGTGTCTGTGTGTGGGAATGGGCAATGTGACGTGGGCATTCTTACAACACTCATAACACCATCGGCTATGGCCGGGACACCAGAAAATACACTCTTTATTGGATTTATCTGAGTAGCCGTAAAAACGGCTGTTGTGTGCAGGCAAGCGGGCAAATGAACCAACTTGTTGACTCCTAAATACACTGGAACAGTCACATCGCATGGAACTGGACGAGCGCATTGTTTCGGTGAAAATCCGGCCGCAGCGAGATTTGAACACCGTCGCTTTCCTAGGATGGCTAGGAAGGCTTTGAGACCTCGGGCTTGATCTCAATCCTCGGCCGGGGCCCGCGCTGAGGGGGGCGGCGTCCAGCAGAGCGAGAGCGCGCTCTCTGTTCTCGGGCCTGGCGGCGCTGAGAAGCGGCGGCGGGTGGTGCAGGCTGTGGCTGTGAGCTACGGGCAGACGGCTGTTTCGAGCGACCTGCTGCGAAGCTAGAGCGCTTCGGGAGGAAGTGCTTCATAGCCTGCGATGTCTTCGGAACCTCCTGGAATCTGTCCGCGAAATCTTTGACGGCAGATCCGAAGAGGCCTGCTGGCGAAATGGGCGCGTCGAGAAACACAGAGCGCTCCGAATCTGTCATTTCAGACAGCGTTAGCCATAGGTGTCTCTCAGCCACGGTGAGAGAGGCCATGTTCCGCCCAACGGCCTGTGCAGCAGATTTAGCGGCGCGAAGAGCCAGGTCTGTAGCGCTCCTTAAATCCGCAACGCTGATCGATCCCACGCCTTCCTCGTCCATATTTCGGAGAAGGTCGGCCTGGAAGATCTGCAGGATGGCCATTGTGTGTAGCGCCGACACAGCTTGCCCGGCGGCGGAGGGCGGGCAGAGATGTGATGCTACCGCTGCTTCCACAGGAGGAAGAGAAAGGTATCCTCTGTCTTTCGCACCGTCCACAGTGGAGAATGCAGCAGAGACAGATGTACGCATTCTGGCCGAGAAGGGGGCGTTTCAAGACCTCGCGACTTCTTCGTGAAGCTCAGGAAGAAAAGGCACGGGTCTGGACTGTGATGGGGCTTGGTCCTTCTTGAGGAAACATCCATCCAGTCGGTTGCGCGGGGGTTGAGGCCGAGGTTGTCGACGGCTTGAGAGAGCAGACGCATCAACTCAGACTCAATGCCCGCTCTTTTCCCGGAAGGCTCGCGAACAGCGGGGGGAGGTCCACAGAGCTCGCCCAATCTTCGCTGTCTGACGCCAGGATAGAACAAGCCTCGGCTGTTTCGTCGACCTCAATGGCGGAAGCGGTGGCAGACGGCGGCCGCTGTCCATCGGTGAGTGACTCGAGCGATGCCAGCGAAGCTAGCGGGCGAACCGGCGAGCTTAGGCGATCAGGAGAGGAATCGGGAGCGCGCTGAGCACGGCGCTTTTTACGGCGCAAGGCGCAGCGGGCTGAAGTGCAGGCTCTGAGAAGGATGCCAGGCGAGTCCTCAGAGTCACCATAGGCATTAGCTCGCAATGAGGGCATCCGCCGTCAACGAGAGCGAGAGCCGCATGATCCTCACCCAGGCAGGAAACGCAGATGACATGACGGTCCCCGTCGCTGAGTTTGGCTCGGCACGAGCCGCAGGATCTTTGCATCTTTAAAAAGACGCTTGCTCTTTTAGAACAGATAAAACAGAGATAGAGTGTGAGTCGCAGCGGCGAACACACACTCAGCAGTGAAAAGGATATTAACGCCGGAAAGCGTAGCAGGTACGGCGGCTGAAGGCGGCGAGGTGCAGGCCAGCGGCTTCAGGCTTGAAGGCTCGTCCCGCAGAAGGCTTACAATTAGACGGCGCGGCCTCTCACTCCGGATCCAGCGATGCAGTAGTGCTTCGCTGAAGAGGTGAAAATCAGTTATATCAGCCTGTCGAGCGTACTTATAGGCCAAGGCCACGCCAATTCTGGCGGGACGTGACGAAATGGGCGCGAAGCGCCCCCATTGGATGTCACGTCACGCAGGGCCTCTCTCGATAGGCTTGCTGCTGTTGCCGCAGGGCAGCCAATAGGCGCGCGAGCCGTCATGCCTATGTCTGCACGCTGCCGCACAGCGTTTTACATTAATCAAAATTAAAGGATAATTTTTGGCTTCAATATCTCGTGGAAAAGAGGTTTCCCCGTAGCGTAAGATATTACGCAGTACGAGAGATACTCTCGTAAGAGAACAGTAAAATACAGTACATACATACAGTAAACATACAGTAAAAACAGTGTGAAATATCAAATTTATTTGAATATACTTTAAAATGTAATTTGTTCCTGATGCAAAGATGAATCTTTTGTAACATTATAAAAGTCTTTACTGTCACTTTTGATCAATATAATGCATCTTTGCTAAATAAACGTATTAATTTATTTTAGCAATGTATTATTACTGGTTAATAATTTACACTACCATTTGTATTTACTGTATTATTTGTAATTATAATTGTACTTGTTTTGCTGTAGTATGTTTGAAATTTGGAAATAGGCCTATAAATACATTTGCACCTCAGTTGCAGCCTGTGGCTTGTTGCATGCCATAATTTAAAATTTACACTTCTCAATTTCTCAGGTTTTAATTAACAGTGTTTATGTCTTTGTGGCTTAATTTCCATACAATTTACAGTTAAGTGACTCCTTCTGGCACTATTCACACATTTTTTCCCATGATATTTTATAGAGAAAACCAAAAGAGCGAAAGGTTGAAGGATATATAATAGCCATAAATTCATTTTACCAAGGGTGGGGGTGTATTTTACAGGATAAAAAGAAAGCCTATAGGACCGTGCCCAGAAAGGCAGTTACTACTAATCAAATTTTAAATGCAAGTTACAGGATACTATTTAATTTGCCTCATACATTTGATGTCATTTTATGAGACATCTTGTAATGAGACTATAAATCATAAAAGCTTCACCTGTGAAGGGAAATAAAGAATCAGCCAAAAAGTTATGCACAGGATGCTCAAAAGTCATTTAAATAAATTAATTAATCTATCTAAGAGAAAGCCCCAAACAATTCAGATGTGAAAAAAAAGTGTGAAAATGTAATGCAATGGAAATCAACTTGTTTATGGACATCAGTTGTTGGTGAGCAACTATTAATTCCCAAAGTTCCTGTTAAGTATGACAACTTGATTAATTCATCAGTGGCTTCCTCACATAGTGGTGGCAAAACATTGTTTTACCCAACACGTTCTCATAAAATCATAAGCCTTGGTCTTTTGCTAACCTTGAATTATTAGATGCGGCTCTCAAAGTACCATTAATTAGCCTCAGAGAAAACAGCGAGTGGGATTTTTGTGGGATTTTAGCACCTGCACACAAACCAAGCACTTAATGGCACTCTCTCGGAGCAGAGGAAGAGAAGGGCAATGGGGTGAGGTGAAGGGTAGGAAATAAGACATCATTGGTGTTTGTTGAACGTAAACCTGACTCCACAGTGATTTGTATTCAAACACATTTCACTGCTGTTTACATGCGCTATGCGCTCACAGTTCTCTCCTGGCCTACTTTTCCTTTTTGCCCGTCATCGCTGTCTCACACATCTCAGTAACAAAACTGGTATATGATGGAATGGCAAATACAGCACAGAATAGAGGAGGCCATCATTGTACTTAAATCGGAACATATGCAAATGTTTAAAGGGTTAGTTCACCCAAAAATGATGTGTGAGTTAATAAACGTTTATATGTGAATAAAAGCTCTCGTAATCTTGTATCTCCTAAATACTATATCACTGACAGCATATAAGGATATTAATAGTGATATCTGTATTTAACTATTTTTATATAGAGATGAAGCCATACATCACCAAATCAAGAATGCCTTTGTTAAAGGTAGGGTAGGCAATTTATTTTTCATAAACACTTTGTTATTCTGTGAAACTCTCTTCACGTCCTGATAACAATCAATAATAGAAGTGGTCTAAATATTAAAAAATGTACATATATCATCTATAAAAGTCTTAGTACCAAAAAAATTTCATCCTATCATTGAATTCAGTCCTACCTGCCTGTCAGCATATATTTGCCCATACCTCAGCGCACCCAGCTTGCGCAGACATCACACTTCTGTAGACATTTCCGTAAGAATATGCAGAGTTGTAGACAGTGCAAGCGCTAAAAACAAAGAGCAGCCACTTTTATAGTTCCTCCTGAACCAAAACAACAAGCTAATGCTGCGTTCACACCATGCCGTAACCATTATTTAGATGTCCCCCCCATGACGTTCTACTCTGAGCTGTTTACATCCTCAGACTCAGATTTATGCGTTTCTATGTTAACACTATCAATGCCAAAATGAATCTGCAACTGTTAGGTAATAGAAGTAAGAGCTCTGTTGTTTACATTCATTATTATTTAATGTTATGTGCTATGAGACATGAGGTAATTAAACACCGTCTGACGCTTTGCTCAATCTGCTTTGGCTGTGCACGACCTGCGTGTTTATGTGTTTTGAAAGAGGCATGGCTTTGGAGAGAACTCTGAAGGGTGGGTGGAATCTAATGCTTTCAAAGCTAGCTTGCTATTGCTAGCCGCTCTGAAATTGCCTAACCTACCTTAAGGCCATTTAAGACCAGTATGAACTGAATGCTAGCCCATACTGTTTTGTGATGTTTTACCACGTCTTAGTTTTAATTACTAAAGTTGTATTAAGTCTGGCAAGTAAAGAGGGGTTTTCAATTGAAAGACCATGTTGTTTTTGCAGGTGAATATCATAGCTATGCTGGTGCATCAATTAGAGCATGCACTAACTGTTACGGGTGAGGTGGTGGAAATAACGCGCACGACGAAGGAGATCCAATGGAAGACTTTAATTTAAAAATATCACTAGGAAACATCACCACACATCAACTTAAAGTAAAAGATACCAGACAAGGAGCAGGGAGAAACAGAGGGCTTAAATACACAGAAAACAGACTAGGGAAACAAGACACAGCTGGGGCAAATTAACTCAATGACAGAAACCATAGTAACAAACAGGCTTGGGAGGCAGATTTCAAGAATGTACAATAACATGCATACGAGTATGGAGAAAAAAATGTGTGCAATCATTCTGAATCAGGTAAATAAATACATGGATTTCTTTTTTTTTTATTTAATAAAATAATTTGACAATAAAAAAAATTAAATTTGATATATAGCAGGGATTGTTTGTGCATGCGCACAGAGGAGAGATTTAGGAATGTCACACCAAATTTCATCTCATCCGTCAAATTATAAAACAAGGTCCTAAACTTCAATAATCTAGATTTGTCATAGGGCCAGTCAATGAGCGAGCGCAGAACTAGGTGTTGAAAAAGTTTGTAGAAATTCACAAGGTGGCTCTGTCGCGTGCAACAAAGATAGATTTCCAAATACTCTTCATGCTGACACTGACAGATCATAAGGGGAGTAATGAAAACACCAAAGAGGAGAGACAGAGAGTAATTACTGACCGGGTGCAGTTATCCATTACAGCTGTGCTTCAGGGAAACCTGTTCCAAGACGCTTCAGTTATTTACATATAGACAATCCTCTGTGTCCTGCACGGCATTCCCAAATGAACAAGGTTAAAATCACCTTGTCAACCAGGAGATGTTTTTTTGTGGGGGTAAAACTGGTCGTTTGGTTTTAAAAGACAGTGACTAACATACCATCACCTATGTAGAAAGAGGTCAATGAGTGCTTGTTTTAGTACAATACCACCCTTGAATACGGACAGTAATTTGATGGCAGAGTCATCAATCAGAAGGTAGTGCAAGTAGACACATTAAGTAAAGGCTTAAACTAGATAAAGTGTTTTTCTGTTAGGTCTATCTAAAAAAAAAAAGACTGATTTTTGGAAGGTTATTGCTTCTTTATTCTACAGATAAAGTGGAAAGATACAAGAAAATTATTGGGGAATCAGGCCAGATTTAAACTTAAATCACCTAAATGAGCACCACAACTTGAGTGTTAACCAATGCACCACAGCTCCAACTGAAAAAAACAATCAAGCGTAGCGTTAGTTCTGGCAGGTCACGTTAGTCAAGCTCGCATCAGCTGACTCTCAGCTGATCCACATCTAGCTATAGGAATACGACGCCTATCACTGTATACATATATAAGCTCCTTCAGTATTATCAACAGCTATAGTGTTTCTTAGGAGCTAAATACCCTCCTCCATCCCCAGCTCCTCCTCCCGTCAGTCAGGATTTTACATTCTGTTTCCCCTTGAATCAGACTAAATTCTCGAATTATGTTGTAAAATATTGACATTAATGATATCTGCAATACATTCATTTTGGTTGTGTTCTGTTTACCCTAAGGGGGTTATTGCTGCTCTCCCTGCTCTTATCCATGCTAGGCTGCATGGATACGCAGGGAGTTCTCACCCAGAACAGAACCATACTGCCAATCCAAACTGTATGCTAATTGTCAATCACATTTGACGATAGTGGTCCTGACAGAATTTTTTTTTAAGTCCACTTCACCATTGCCATACTGTTTGCTTCCTAGCACATGCGAGAAAATAAATTCTGTCAGAAAACAGAGGCCTGAGTGTCACAGTTCGCAGGTTTGCTTGTTCATTCTATGTGTGACTGCCCTGATCTGATTGCCTATCAGCGTCAGCTGTGCTGACGAGCAATCAGATCAGTCGCAGGTGTACCTCGTTTATAGTCCGATATGTAGTGCTGTGTTTGTCATGTTCAGTGTCAGATCGTTGTTCTCTGGTCCTCTGTCTGGTCTTGTGTTGTGTGCAGTTTACCGTACCGGTTCTCACGGATTATCCTGCGTCTCTCTGCCAGCCTTGTTGGTTAAAAAAGGGGTGATGTTAACGGAGTATGAATGCAGTCCTAAATGTCTAGCGTTAGACACTATTTCCTGACCGCAACCTGAGAGAATCAATACACTAGCAATTCAACCTTTGTTCGTTTGCTTAATAGGACTTGCACCAGTTCAGCAAGAATTAGGAGATTGTGTACTTGCGTTTGGATGCTCCTGTGAGCGTGTGCGTTCCCTTCTGTGACAAAGTTGCTGGAGGGAACCTCTTCGGCGCTGATTGGCTGGCAGTCGGTCGATGATGCGTTCTGAGGGACAGCACTCGATGGTGGTTGGTTGGTTGGCTTTGCCGGGTGGCGCTTCGTGTGCCGGTTTCCTGGATTGCGGGTTGTTATGCAACCGAGTTTCCTCTGAGTCTGGAGGAGCTGCAGGATAGGCTCTGAGAGGGTTTTCTTTGATGAAGTTCAACGAAGGCCCTTTCAGAAGAGTTGATGAGTTTTGAGTGAGCTCTTGGTGGTTTGAGAAGCATGTAAGCGTACACGCTAGACGATGGAAAGGTCCTCACAAAACAAAGCAAGAGCAAAAGTCACTGCAAAAGCAAGGCAAAAAAGCAGACAAGTCAAAAGTTATTTAATAAATTAGTTCATACAAAAATCGTCATTTTCAAGACTTTTTGATATTTTAAAGAATGTTTACACTGCAATTTTCCATAACTTGAAGGTGAATGGGGATTTATTCTACCAAACTTTAAAAAATGCAAAAAGGTACCATAAAATAAATATCTTGCTTTTTTTCTCACACTAAGCTACTGTATGGCTTCAGAAGACTTAGAAATATAATTGTTCTTTGAAAATGTTATGGTTTATTCTTGTCCTTTTCTCTGTAGGAATTCAGTATCAAGCTCATTGTACTGCATATGAATCAATGCTTGGAAATTCTGCAAAGCAAGTATCTGGTGTTTCTTGTGAGAAAGAAAAACGTACAGGCTTGGAAAAAAATGAGAATGACAAAATCTTATTTTGAGCCGTTCCTTTAAAATAATTTTACACCTCAGGTAAACGTACCTCTGCATGTCAGTGTGTCAAAGTTCTGAAGAGTATTTCTCATTACCTGCAGTTTTATAGTCTCTTCAGGAAACTTCACAATTCCACACACTTCATGTACATAAGTGAACACACCCATGCTAAAGTTGACTAAAAAGAGGAATAAAAAAATCTTTTGGAAATTGATCCTAATGCCTTAATTAACAAAATGAGGAAAAATCCAACCTTTAAGGACACCAATTTTCTTTGTGAATGAATAATGTATCGTAAATAAATGTTCTTCCTTAAAATACAGGGTGCATAAGTCAGGACACCCCTATGTTAAATAGAGGCAGGCAGATTTTTATTTTTAAAGGCCAGTTATTTCATGGATCCAGGATACTATGCATCCTGATAAAGTTCGCTTGGTCTCTGGAATTAAAATAGCCCCAAATCATCACATACCCTTCACCATACCTAGAGATTGGAATGGGGTATTTTCCATAAGATCATCTCTCAATGCAAATCAAACCAGCTATTAGGCTAACTGAAATAAAACCATGCCAATGCCAATTCACTTATGCTAAGCACTGTATTTTTGCGAGTGTTTTTCAGATGACATCACAGCACCATGGGTTTTCATTTCCCACTGCAGGGCATGCAGAGCACAGACACACAAGACAGATGGGCTCCACTGTTCGATTGTTTTGAAGTGTCATTGAAAAGACTATTTGATATCTGAATTGTCTTAGAAAACTTGATGACAAACCTCTCTCTGCTCTCATCAGAACTCCATCTCTCCACTTGTTTTTTTTTTCTTTCTTTTTTTCCTCGCTCTCTCTGAATGAAAATACACTTGAGGAGAAAGCTAAACATTTCCTCGAAAGCTTGCGACATGCACTTAGTTTGTTCACTAAAATGGATAAATTATCTTCCCTGATGAGTAAATCAAGGGAGCAGTTTGTAGTAATGGGCTGACAATATACTGTAACATTAATTTAGTGTATTTAATAATAATAATAAAGATGATTAAATAAAATGTGCCCAATTCATTTATATAAAAAAATATTGACTTCAAAAGCCATTTATCATATTTTTCTTTTGCCATCATAATTTAATACATTTGGGGCTTTTTACAGCAAAATACTAATACATGTGATTAACAGAATTAATTGTCACATTGTGTAATTATTATGATTAAAAAGTAATTTCTAGATGGTTGCATGTATCTTCACCATCATGTAAATCAGTGTTGATGCAATGGCACATTTGTCTTCAACCCATTACTATAGAGATGAAAAACAATTAGCCTTAAATATTTCAATACCAGAAAACGAACATTTATTTTTCACAACAGTGATGATGAAAGCTCCTGCAAAGACACATCCACAGGATATGCAGCTTCAGGAGTAAAGGTGCTCAAATTCACAACCTGCTCTCTGAAACCTTTCAAAAAAATAATAAACAATACACTGTTGCATCATTTCAAGTGCATTTGACAACCCTTGGAGAGAGGGTAACGCTTAAATCAAGTCGATGAAACATTTGTTAGGATTTCATTTGGATCTGAGCAAACTGAGTTGTGGCATTTAAGTCAAATCACATGTTGACTTTTCATAAGCTTTAGTTTCATATTACTATTTGTCTTAGATTCGGCTTATGGTATTATTGGAGTGATTTTAAGGATTCATCTCCTGTGGCTTTCACAGCATTAGCATTTCCATAGCTTTGCTTTGAAATGGATCTCTTAGATTCAGCAGAAGATGAAACCTGCCCTGAAAGAGAGAGACAGGATTTCAAACAGTCTCATTCAGCCCAATATTTTCAAGACTTAAGACACCACTAGTGAGTTTTTCCTTTTAACAGAGAAGAAAGCATTATTTAGCTTTCATCTAAATATGTTTGACCAAATCACATCGCAAAACTGTTTTCATTATGGGTCCTGAATGAAAAATACTTATTTAAAGAGGACCTATTATGCCCCCTTTTTACAAGATGTAATATAAGCCTCAGTTGTCCCCAGAATGTGTCTGTAAAGTTTCAACTCAAAATACCCCACAGATAATTTATTATGGCATAACAATTTATGAGCTGAATCAAAAACATGATGTTTTTGTGCATGTATCTTTAAATGTAAATTAGCTGCTGCTCCCCAACTCCATATCCAGAAGAGGGCAGAGCCTTTACAGCTCGTATACTCTGCCAAAAACGAATAAAATATCTGTTTAGTTTTGGTTATCATATCGCGTTCACGTGACTTTGCAGTTCTTCATCATGAAAGTTATTATAGTCAGACGGCGCATCACACGAGTATTAAAGGCATACCATGTCATTTTTCGCCACTAGGGGTTGTTTATTCAAAACAAAGCGGTAGCTTGATGACGCCTTGATTTCTCGGAATCATGGAAGTTGTTGTCTTCACCTCTACAGAAATCGAGGGTAACGCGGGTATGATGTCATTGATAGGCGACGCACAGACACGGTCCGTGTCCTGGTCAAAACTGATTATTTCTCTGGATCAAAACATTCTTAGAAACATTTGGGATAATGTAAGTACACAAATCAACAAAATATATAACATTGTTTTAGTGGTTTTTGGATATTTTGATTCAAAAATCTTACATAATGTGCCTTTAAACTAAGTACTCTTTCATGTCTTATTGCACTTAAACTGTCAAATACAGTTAGTTATGTCTGTGAACGTAAACAGCGGGGAAAGAAAGCTAGTGTGTATATTAGATCTGTAAATTAAATCTAATCCTAACTCTTTCCCCGCCAGTGTTATTTAAAAAATATGCCAGCCAATAGGGCTGAACGATTAATTGCATTTGCGATAATATCACGATATGATGAAATGCGATTTTGTAACCGCAAAAGCTGCGATTACACTGGTCACGTGACACGCGAGAGAAAAGCAGTCTGCAGATCAAGCATCAATTTGGCACGCTACGCATAGGTCTGGCATACAGGAAAGAACAATTTATTTTTTATGTATGTGATATTGTTTTATTTATTCTCTCTCCAACAATTCTGGATCGATTTCAGAATCGAGTCTGAGTTTAGTTTTTAAACACAGATGCGTGATGACGCTGCGCGTGCTTTAGAAACAACCGTATTCTGCTTGCTTCTAATCTCTCTCTCTCTCTCTCTCTCTCTCTCTCTCACACACACACACACACACACACTCACACACACACACGACACCGCTCGAACCTTCCGAAAAATAAGCTTTCATAAAGTTCGGGGTTTAAGCGAATTACAAGGACAGTCGCGGGCTTCATTGCACAGGTTTTGCCGCTTTGATGTTACTCTTGCAGTGCGCGGTCTTGGCCGCCGGAATTTTCCTTACAAATGCTCCACAAAGGCATTATTTATGTCTTTTGGAATGCAGTTGGCTTATATATTAAAAATATGAAAATCACTGAGAAAGCTGCTTTCATTTTAAAGTACTTACGCGCGCTTTGTGAAGAGTGCTCGTGCATGCAGCTGTGAGCGACTCATTGGTTAAATGTACTTGCATCTCAAAATGCTTTTGACGCGAAATTAATGTAAACACGGTCAGTTATATCTTAAACCAACAGGACAAACCACATTTACAATTTCAAAAGAGATATGTGCATTTGTGTGAATGCAGCTTATCTAGAGATGCTCCGATCAGCATTTTTGGGGCCGATCACCGATTACCGATCACCAAAATCATGATCTGCCGATTGCCGATCACTGCCGATCACAGAATGGCAGGGGAATGGGAATCTTTTATCTATAATCTAGCAGAGTTTGCACCATTTGTAGAAATGTGTTTATTTAATTGTATTTAGAAAATGAGATGTCTTAAGGCTACTGTAGGCCAGCTTTCCCAAATAAGGCAGAGTAACATTAAATTATTCCAAACAAAGAGGGGTCAGGCAGACCAACACACATCAGATCAGCCTAATGGGAGGGGATCAAGTTACACTTAGGCATATTTGGAAATTGTAGCCTCTTAATACACCCACTACATTTACTAATTGGCAACAAAATGTACAACTTGTTACACCAAAACTGGCTACTGATAAAAGGACAAAACTATGGCAAGTTTTTTTCTGTTATTATTATGAACGTCTGATGTAGTTGAGCAGAATGCTCTTTTATGAAGTTACTTCATTAAAGGACATATTTAATGAGATTATGCCTGAAAAGGTTTTGGATTTTTCATCATATGTTCATTTTAAAATATATATTGTATAAAATGACTTCTTGTTTATATTTGTTTTGTTTTATTGTATTTATATGATATTTGTATTTTTATAATTGAATTTTTGCCATGAAAATAGCTTTTAATGCTGACATGGCATTAAATAAAATAATCTGAATCTGATGTAGTTGAGGAACCAACTACGTCAGAACAAAAAAAATAAAATACCACCACCACTTTTGAAACATCTCGCGGCACGAATGTACCAATACAAATAAATAAAAACATCTCCAGTTAACTCAGAGCATTCATTTTGTTCATTTGTCAAGTAAGACGCGATCTAGCGGTGAAATGTTTTTTTTTTTTTATCAAGTGATCAAAGTGCTCGTTGCCGCAGCGATCAGTGGCGCAGATACCGCGTTCTGTTGTGGCTCGCGCAGTGCACGGTCTTCAATCGGACGCGCGCTTCAATCCGTTGGGAGACTCCTTATTCGTTCCGGTGAAGGAGAACTCATGTTGCCACTGCCAAGCTCCACTCTGCTGTTGTGTGCCCGTGCGCCACGCATGCAGGTGGGAAAAAGTCGCGCGAGTAATTTACGCCACGAGATCGGCTTTTTTGATCGGCGCTTTTGGGGTTCGCCGATCAATCTATTTTTAGCCAATATCGGCCGATCATGATCGGTGTCCGATCAATCGGAGCATCCCTAAGCTTATCGTATAGTGGGAAATCACTCCAGCTCTTGAATGGAAAACGTTCAGACAGCCTACTTTTAAATACTGAAAGCACTCTTTGTTTATTGCTTGTAATGTTTTTTGTTTTTTTTTGTTCCTCTTTATTTACTAGCTTTTATATTTTTAAGCTATATTAGTTTATAGCCCATTTAAAATTCTTAACATGTAACTGGTTTAAGTAAATGTGTTTATATATATATATTTAAAGTATGTATATTTACACATGTAATTAAATACATATTTTAAGTGTTATTAAGATTAATTAATAAGAAAAAAATTAGATCGGATCATGAGCTGCCTTAAGATTCCCATCCCTAGTGTACAATGATTTATTGCTTGTCTTTGTCGACTAATACAGAAGGTAAAGAACTTAAAGTAATCGCATATTAAATCGCAATCGCAATATTGGTTAAAAAAATCGCAATTAGATTATTTTCCATAATCGTTCAGCCCTACCAGCCAGTGCCATCCTTTTCACAAAAGTTTAATGGCATGGTATGTCACGTGATAATGACAACATTAACAAACGTAGTATGTCCAGATTACATTAATACTACACAAAATCATACTATATAGAACATAGTTTTTTAGCGATCGTGAAGTAATTACTTATTCAAGAGTATGTGATTTCAGACGCAGCCATAGTTTCAGATTTATGGGGAAAATTAATGGAGTGGATGGATTTTTACCACAATAGGGTGGTTGTGTTCACACACTGCAGACACATAAATATTTTCAAAACCAATATAAAAGTGAATTTTGCATAATAGGTCCCCATTAAAGGAAACACTCCAAAAGATATGGCCTGTTCAATATTCCTTGCTTTGCACAGATATGCTTGCTAGCTATAGACAGGTGTGCCTCAGGGATGGATACTTCAAGATGGCATTAATCACAGGGCAGGATCTTGTTTTGACATGCACATGTCTTTGGTGTAAGTCAACTTCTGGACATAAGTCCCCTGAAATCAAGTTGTAAACTGACTTTTCATTCAGAGGTCCAGATGGATTATCAAGATGGGTGCAAACAGCACTGGCAATGAGGCCCACAGTTAAACACCTTAAGTGGGTCAGCAGGAGTGTAAAATGGGGCAGGCTTTTAAAGATCTGTGTGTGGGTGGTACGATAGAGACCTACAAATCCCTGTGAGAACACTTAAAACAAAGCAAAGGATACGTATAATAATACATTGAGCACATTAGGATTACAGCACACACATACATCATAGACCATTTAAACCATACTTAAATAGACCTGCATAAAAAAACATGCTTATACTAAGATGGTTTGCTGGTCTTAATTAGATATTTTAAAATTAAGATATTTTAAAAACTCTCAACCTGGCCAGCTGGTCTATATGGCATCCCAGCACGGTCAAGCTGGTGTTTATCTGGTGTGCCAACTGAATTGCCCTAAACTCCTATAAAACTAGCCAACGAACTAGCCTGACTAGACTGGAAGTGATCATAATTTGAACAGTAAAAAACTGTAGAAATACTATGATAAAAAAACAACTCTTAACTGGTTAATGGTAAATTCCCCTATTCTATAACCATGTGTGCCTAACTCAGCTCCTGGATGGCCATTGTTTAATTGGAGCTGCACCCCGTGTATGACAGTGGCCGTCAGGAGTTTGACAAGCCTGCTTTATACGATGAAAAACTAAATAGTTAATCGAATGACATGACATTTCATGTAATTTTACAGCAAAATACTATTTACAGCAAAATACTTTCTATATATTAGTGTTTATCTCAGCTTGTTTAAAAGCTTCTTTCTTTTGATAAACTTTGATTAATCATGTGGTTTTCTCTTGACAACTTAGTATAGTATATTACATTATTTGTATATGCTACCATATTTTTATGGTAAAGTGCTGGCAACAACAGTTGCAGTCTTTGTTAACGACCAGCAAATCAACTCCGAACGGTTTCATTTTTTTTCAGCAAGGTGTGTGTTGGAAGCTACCTTTGAAACTGTAGCATGCTAAGCACCAAGCTATTGCAGTACTGCAGTAGTATAAACTTTCGTTGCTCACAGAGATCTCTGAGATCCTAAGACCAGCTGCTCTTTGAAAATCCTCAGCCACGCTTAAAAGGCAAAGGAGATTGCGCTTTCTCAGTTGCTGCCCCAAAGTTGTGGAATGTTTTACCAGCTCTTCTACCTCTGTAAACATGTTTAAAACTCGTCTTAAAACATATTTGTTTGATGAGCCCTTTGCTACTTTGTAAGGACTATTGTAAGGACTTTTTCTTGCTTATTTTTATCAATTTTATTTTTTTTATTGTGTTTTATTTAATTCCTTTAAAATTGTACAGCACTTTGGTACACTGTGTTTTTTAAGGTGCTTTATAAATAAATTTTGATTCGAATTTGATTTGATTAGTTCAACAAGGTAAAAGTAGTTTGTTACTCTACAAGCTACTAATAAAAAGCAGCAAACCACAGAAGCTATTTAAGCAGGAAAAGTATTTATAAACCAGGTGAATTGTTCATTTGATCAGTGATAGTTTATTATATGAAACTTGTTATTAATTGGGCCTGTTTACACCTGGTCACGTCATGAGCTTTTTCTGATCAGATAGTTATCTGATCGTGAAAAAAACAGGTGTTAATGCGCTCCAAAATGCTTGTGAGATGGATTTAAATCCGATCACTCAAACCACTTCAGGAGATGGTCTGACACATTCCAAACAAAACTGGACAAGTGTAAATACATCTGGTTGTTGATGTAAATGTAAATTTACTCCTCCCAAAATGTTTAAAAATAAACGTGTGAAAGTGTTTTATAGGTATAGTATGATATAGTAGGCTATAACTACAGCAAGCCGATGTCCAAACTGCTGCAAATGAAACAGTGCAAGTCGCAGACACTAAACACAAAATCATCTTCATTAAAAGTAATGAGACTAAATGATCTTACCAGTGTTTATGCTGCTCTTTCTCCTATTGCGGTCTTTGATCGTGAAATTAGCTTGTAAAATGAATATGTGAGTGCAAACAGTGATGGCATTATGTAACGCTACTTCTAATCGTTGGAAAAAGACTGTTACTGGAAAAGCTAGTGCCTGCAGGGCTCAGCAAACTTTCAAGGGGGCCTCAAGATGACTTAAAATAATTAAAAACAAGACAAAATAAGCTTCAAAATAAGATAAAACAACTAAAGGATATCTCTCATTTTAATTTACCCCTATAAATAACTTTTTGTTTTCTTTTGAAGAACCTTTTAAACATATTGTTGTGGACAATGTGGTGCTTGGAGTAAAAAAAACACTGTTTTAGAGAGATTTTAGGGACTTGTCAGCCCATCTAAAAGAGGTGTTTCACTGCTGGCAAGATGGGCTTTCAATAAAACTTGGCTGCCTATACAGTTGAAAAGCGGGGTGCTACCCGAATAGAGAAAACAGACACAAATAGGTAGATAAACTTAGGAATATTGCCCTCCAAGGCCACTCCCACCAGTCTGCAATGGATACGCTCAGGGGTTAAATTGGGATTTATTATGTGGGGGTGCTCTCCTCTCCCTAGGGGGGTCCAGGGGTATGTCCCCCCCGGGGAATTTTTAAAAAAAAATAAACCATTAAATAGCACTTTCTGGAGAGTTTTGTGCAAAGAAATGGAGCAATTGAGTATTACATGATATGTGAAAAACTGCAAGGTTAAGAGCATATACTTTGCATTGTTGTAGTATCAACAGGTATTAGGACATTTAGCATTTACATTACTGTTAATCAGTCATCACTTGATTACACAACAGTCCATGTTATGATATATAGTGACCCATACAATGTGCCAAACATAATGTGCCACATGAAGAGACAGTGCAGCATATGACAGTAGCAACAGCTGAGAAGATTTGGGTCTGTGGTGACCAGGTCCACCTCACACACACTTCCTTCTCCCATTCTCTCTCTTTACTACTACAACGCTCACTCATCCTACTCTGCATCATTTCTCATCAAGATATGCACAAGTCACAAAAATAAAATCAATCTATCCTTGTGGAAAGGTTGCTTGGTAGCTAAATGTAGGTCTAGCAAGTCTTTTTGTAATTCAAACAGATCAAATACAAATATGCTGGCTGAATATATTGCTAGTTTATTTTGAGTAGCCAGCTAGCAGTTCTCTTGGCAGTTTGCTGATAATCCGGTGTCTGAAGTAAAATGCTCAAAACATCTCCTGAGAAAAATCACATGGTCAACCTAGTCTTGGTTATTTAATTTTGATTTAGTCTTATTTTCCTTACCTTGTCATTCAAGGCCAGGGCACTTTTTGCACATTTCTGGAACATTTGCGCGCTTCCACATCCCGCGCAACTACGGCATACATTTATCCGTGTCACCCAGATGCGTATGCGCGAGCGGTGCGCGATCATGGTCGACTGACAACGAGACGAGATTAAGCAGCTGAGCAAGAATACGGCCGTGTTCCGATTGTTCTCAGCTCCGCCGAGACAAAATAGACATGCCATTTCAAAAATCTTTCATTTATTGTCAGAAATATGTTTTCAAAAGCATCACTTTCATCAAATTTTATGTGACATAATTTCCAGTAGGCAACTGAAACGAGCAGGCTTATGTGCTGGGGCTGAGCCCCGGAGAGCCCCGGCCCAATTTAACCACTGGATACGCTTGACCAGAGTCAAATACCGCCTTGCTTTAGTAGGAAATACCTCTTAGCAAACTTTTACCCATAATGGTTAAAAGAGTAAACGTTTATCGGGAGTGAGATGCTTTCAGTTTCCAGAGAAGGATCCAGTGTGGCTAAAGGCCAGGGAAGTGCACGGGAATTTTGAGAGGCAGTTGCTCTGACCTGAAAAAAGGGCGCCAAGTGAACAAGTGAATATAACAAGTGAATATTAACGTAAACATAAATTAGAAGAAAATAATAAATTATAACCCTGAGCTTTGGCTTTTGGGATTAACTTTGTTTCTCTCTACAGCCTGGGTATTTTCGGCATCAGTATGATTTTTTTATTTTTATTATGCATGTTGAAGCAATTCTTGATTTATGGTTATTATTTACTGAGGGATGTGCATCCATATTGACTATGTCCAGCTAATCAACATTTTAAATTCAATATAGCCTATAAATCAATAATCAATCAATGTCAAATTGTCAATACATTGCTTTCTATCTTGCATAATTAGTGCAGTTGTTTAGAGTTTTTAACTACACTGAGACTAGATAATCAATGTCTTGTTTTATAATGTGTACTTTGATTGGGAGTGCCATCATTCACGTGCATGTATTGTACAGTATTTCTGGTCTCCACATATTTCTGCTTGAAAAATGCGAGTTTCATTTCATGCATGCGCATATGAACGCACGATAACACACGCGACGCGGTTATGTTTTCCGAGCTGCAGTAAACAAACACCGTTGCACTTTGTCGTTTATCAAAAACAAACGTAATAAATAATTGTATTTTACTCTCACTTTTGTCAGGCACAAAGTGATGCAAGAGATGCACTGCCTGCCCAGCTAGGTTAGCAAGACCGAAAAACATCAAACTTTACTGACATCAAACTTAGAGAGGAGAGAACACAAGTTTACCTGATTGTTGTTCCCGCAATTCACTCTCATGGTTTTTTTCTTCTTCCTCTTTTCGTGACCAGAAGGATAGTTTCGCTTCATTTTGTCATGGATGTTGTACACATTAATTGAAGCGCTATGACACGAGATGGAGGCGGGGCCTTAAGTAATTTGCGGGGCCTTACGCACCGGTCGCGTGCAGCGCTGCAGCCACATAAACAGTTTGCCCTTCCCTTACCTACTTTCACTTTCGGTGCCCGAATGGAAGTGAATAAAGCTTTGGGATTTTTTTTTTTTTATCTAGGCCTACGTGAAATTCTGCATCCATTGTACGATTTTCATTTTTATTTTTTTCCTCGGAAGGGCAACCTGAGTCGAGAAGGGCATATGGGCAGTTGCCCGGGCAACCTGAGCAACCCCCCTGTGCACGTCCCTGCTAAAGGCTGCAAAAAATCATAAATATGGAGAGAACGGCACGGCGGAAAATCTGAAAAATCTCTATTGGTTAATCTAATCTCCATTGTTCCTGTAATGAGTCATACCTGATATTACGCCATCAAATATAAATATAAAAATATATATATTTATCAATATCGAGATCTGAGGCAGTGGTTCATAGACTGTGAGGTTCATTGATTTCCATTTCTCTCTACAATTCATAACCGCATGAAAACCAATTGCTCAATAGGCTATGCAGAGGTGAGCCTATCCAGTTCCACAGCTCAATGCGTTTCACAACCAAATAAAAGTGTACTTGATAAAAATAGTGAAATATATCCAAGCTCCGAAGATTTAATAATGTGGACTTATTAAATCTCGGCATCTTATGCAGAGAAACAGATGAAAGGGAGATCCAGTATTGTGTCATTCACAGCAATTTTCCAGGAATGTGAGGGTATCTGAGACAACACTGTAAATCTGATATTTCTCTCTATCTACTCTCTTCGAGGACAGAAAGGAATCCTCGCTTGATTGCTAGCATGCATTTTTCATGCACAAAAGAAAGATATGTACGTAATGTACAATGAGCAATTTACTCTCATAGTGTGTTTTTCTTCACACCAGCTTCTGTGCTGTGAAATGTGCATTAGTCTCTCACAGACTAATTAAGGAAATGATACATGACAAACACATGAACTTGAAATCCATCAAATTGTAAGTCATTTTAATTCTAGGATTTGCACAAGCATTTTTGATCCTACGGAGAACGAGGGAGAGAAATGAGCTTGGCCTTGTAAATTAAAATAACACATCATTTTATACCCCAAGTGAGGCACGGGGGCGTTCGCCTCACACTGAAGGAGCAAATATATTTCCTTCCCTTCACATCGAGCAGGGAGAAATATTGTTTAATCAATGGCACCAAGAACTTCGGCCACCTCAGCAGAATTCCCCCACCCACTTTTGACTGAGCATGGCTGCCGTTTATCCCCTAACTCCATCTCTGATGTCTCAGTGTAGGTCAGTGGTCAAGAATCAGTTCAAAGTCACTTCCTTGTTGTCCAAACCAATCAGAGGTTAGAGCCCAGCACTGGCCTTTAAAGGGGATATATTATCAACAACAACAAAAATTCTGAATTATCAAAGAGCAAATGTTTTTAATTATTATGTTGCTTTATTAATTGTTTTGCTTTGCTGTCTATCTTAGCCAAGGCATTTCTGTAAAAGAGATTTTTAATATTGGAGAGGTTTCTCACAAAGTCAAATCAAAATTAATTCAATTCTATATTTAATTACAAATTCAAAGTCCAAAATAAAATAAAATTAAATTAAATCGTACGCTACTGCTTCATCTCAATGCTGGCGAGTAAAGACATGCTGGCCTTTTGATAAGACAATAATCTGTCTGGTATGATAGCAAACAAAAAACTGACAAATGCGGGTAAAATAATAATACATAAATGTTTTTTAGTGGCATGGAACCTCATGCAAAAGATTTTGAAGTTACAGTAGCCAAAACAGCCTGTTTAAATTTAAAGGACAACGATAGAGTGGACAATTTGAACATAAAATCTGTCTTTTATCTAACATGATAAATGGACTTCAAGTAAACAAATAAAATACTAGAAAATTATAGAATATTGCTCTTTTGAATAAAACCGATTCAGACTAACAGTCTGAGCTGGAAGTTTATCTCTGAGACGAAGACTGGCAAAAGATCTGAAGAATGAGAGCATCCATGCAAGGAAGGAACAGTGCATGATGGAGAACACCACTCAAAACAGATATGTAATCAGCGCTCACAGGGATTTAAGACTGGATGTTCAAAAAACGCAAGGAAAGTGTCACTAAGCGCTGAAACAAATTAGGTTCAAATCCGTTTCTTTGAAGGGACTCTAATTAGTCCTCCAATTTCCTCTCCCATAAGAACAAACAGTGCTTCATGATGTAACATGATCTTGTTTAATGTAACATGCTCTGGCAAGATTGTTTTCTTCATGGTGACAGATGGCCTGCATGTAGAAAAAAAGGCTTCTCATTTGCTTTTCTCGTTAAAAACCTATTATTCTTCCCAAATCCACATATGACGGCGAACAATTTAAGCCTTTGTCCACACAATAAAATACCCTGTAAAGTGTCACAGTTCACAGACAGAAACAAAGACAACATCATGTACATAGAGAAAGTATATTTTAAGCTGACATATCTTGATTGAAATCTAGAGTTTGGATTTTCTAAATGCCCTTTTCCTTTGCGGAGGCAATTTCCTTTGGAAATTGTCGGCAGTAAATATGGTTAATGTGCTGTGCCTGCACTTCGCTCACACAGAGAGTTAAGGAAGGCTGACATGAGTTATCTGTATGATTCTTGCGAAAACTGAGATATGAATCCCTCCACCGTAAACTAGATTGTAGAGTGATGTACAATTGCCCTGGAGGGAAAAACACACCAGGAAAAAAAAAAGAACACTGATGAAATTCAACATATGGATCATGATACAAAACAAAAGGATCTCTAATTAAATATCAGACAACTTATAGATAACTAGAATGCTAATGGATTTTAAGTATTATAGAGCTCCTTGGTATAAACCAAATTTTAGTGATAAGGCAACTTAAGGAAATTATTTTTTTTATTAAATATTCCATTTAACAATGTCCTTTTTCCAACTATAAATTAATTTTAAAAAATGCCAAAAAGTATTATAATTCTTTAAATTTATTTAATGATAAATAAGAACAGACACAAAAATGGGTTAACATCAATGGCAGCCGTTTCTGTTAAAACAGTGAAAAAAATAAAAAAATAAAGTAAAACAGTATGATCTTATTTTACCATGTGACTATTTTTTAGGGATGCACGATATATCAGCCACCCTATCCGTATCGGCCGATATATGTTCATTTTTAATGTTATCGTTATCGGCCCAATAAGAAAATTTGGCCGATATATTAAAGCCGATAAATAATGTATTATTCCTTCAGCTGAGACACTTGAGATGCGCACTGATTGCCATCTCATTGATAGTTTTGAATTGAATCTCTTCAAAAAAGGAAATACAGTTAAGTGCAACATGTGCAGCTCAAATCTGTCATACTCTAAAAAATCTTGGGTTATTTGTTCTACCCAAATCCTGAGTTGAACCTTTTGGGGACATTTTTTTTGGTTATTTTTTCCAGTGTTTAGGTAGTTTTTGTGTTACCTAGCTCCTGGGTCAGACTCAGACATAACAACCCAATGTTAGGGTAGTTTTGTGTAACCCATATCCTGGGTCAGACACAACAAGCCAGGTGTTGAGTTATTTATCGCAGGCTTTTTGCGACCTCTTTAGGATAGAGCAGTGCATCTCCGTCAAATTGGTGCATGTCTTTGGTAAAATACAGGTTTGTGTACATTTTTTGTATCTATAAAAGGGTTATTGTTCTGAATATTGTTTATTTTTATGCAAAGCAACATACAGGGGCGAGATGTGAGTCACCTAAACGAGTGTCGCATCGGTCTTTAACATGATGGAAAGGCCTGATGCCTTGCATAAAATGTTATGATTTTATTCAAAAAAAGATACAGAATATAAATGCTTGGAAAGTTAAAATATGTTCTCAGAACATATATATGTTCAGAACAATATGTACAACATATTGTACACTGATTTTTTATGGACAGGTTATGGAGTCAGTGACAGCATATTTCGGCTACGAGTGAAACGCAGGGGGGTGGTCTAAAATGTTAGAATTTCCCCCGCTAAACATGATAAAAGTGCCGGCACGAGATCCAGCGCCGTTACGGTGGAAACGGGGACTGGATGAATACACTTTTTTTTATTTTTTAAATTACTTCTAAATGTTTAATTTTAACTTATAATAATAGTTAAACAAGCTTAAATGAATGCAATAAAAATACATAAAAACTATATAAAATATGCTATACTGTAAAATATGATCAGAAATAAAGGAATTATTAAGAGTAATTATTAAGAGTATTTTTTTTTAAGTTTAGAGGATTTAAGTTAATCCGTAAACATTAATTAATGTATGAAGGAAAATAATTTTAAAAAGCTAGTACTATAGTAAAAATGAATCAACACATTATGCTGGGTTAAATAAACACAATTTGCTGGGTAAAATTAAACCAACATGTGTTCTGTTCTATATTTACCAAGCCCTTGTGTTGAAAACAACCAAAATTGGCTTGTTTTTAACCCAGTGTTTTTTAGAGTGTATAGGCTACATAAAATTATAATGTGAACATTACAATTGTGTGCTCAGGACATGGCTTTTAGTGGTGTTTTTGTAATCAGGCTCTAAAAAATTATATACAAATTTGGATTTACATGTATCAGCCACATATCAGTTATCGGCTTTCATATATAAAGAATTATCGTATCGGCTAAAATGTTCATATCGGTGCATTCTATTTTTCATAAAATATAATAAAGTAACTCACAATTACCCTTTTCGTGCTTTTTTTCACTCCGAGATAGAAATAGGCTTCCAAGATTATCTGTAATTATGAATTAATCATAGATTCATTCCTAAAGCAAATAAATAAATAAATAATAAACTGCATAGCCTATGACAAAGTTGTCATATCACATATGACAACGTGGTTTTAATTGGTGCAAGAAGTCTAGACTTTCATCAAGCCAGCAAGCATGATGGGAATGACAAGCCTCAGTGATTGAGAATTAGAGTAGCTGACCAGCTCATCATTTATTGGTTGGTAGAGGTGACAAATGCAGGTCGACCATGATGTGGAATCAATGAACTGTACCACTAGAGCACTAGCTCCATCGCCAATTATCCTTCATTCAGTCATAAATAACACATGATCCTAACCATGGCTGCAAACAATCATAACATCCAACAAATAAATATTGTAATAAACGAGAAGAATGAGACAATACTGCACTAAATTACATGAGTGAATAAGCCTTCAGTACAGTCAAACTGTGATATTGATTCAAGCATCTGTTATCACTCCAGATTCATATTCCAGCTTCAGGTTGTCTTCTCACACACTACACAGTATAAACATATGGTTACCAATACCAGGGGTGTAGTCCAGAGATGGGGAAAAGCACAGAATGTTCTTAAATTCAATACCAAGCGACCACAGGGCTTAGTAAAGAAGTTAAGGTCATTATTGTACAGTCTTGACAGGAAAGTCGACATCTGGCTTTTCGGCTTTGGTTCACTTTCCACTTAAAGGCATGTATCAACATTATTCAGTGAATAGATTCTTTACCTGTACCTTGATTTTCTTTAACTAGAGAAAGAAAGAAAATAACACACCCTTGAGTGAGTTTCAAATTACTTGCCATACTAGGAAACAAAACAATTAAAGATCTTTCTCAAAATTAGTAAAAAAAAAAGGATTTCTGTCACTTCGGCATTTTCAAGTGTCTGAATTTCACCAAGGGGAAAAAAATTTTTAAATTACACCAATCAACAGTTTTTAGTTATCTGAGACTTCAGATTGATTTTTTTTTTAGTCAGGAATTCAGAGGAAGCAACATACCATGAACCCCGGTGTTGACAGTAAAAACTCCAGCTTGTTATCAACAAGTTCAATGAAGAAGCGTCACAGTAATTAGCCTGGAGGAAATTGCCATGTTCTTTTTTTACCAGACAAAACCAGTTCTGAGTGGTATTAGATTTTCATTTATGTTGCCAAAACAAAACAGTTTCTGTTATAGAAAAAAAAAGCAAACCTCTGTAATGACATGAGAAGGATTGATATTCTTTCTATTTCATGTTTCTTAGAAGTATTGCCGAATTTAATGCAGTAGCAACACAAACTGTAAACACTGTCACAACCAAATTATGGTTGATTGGCCATTTCCAATTAATAATGTCTCTATTCTATAACCAGATATCAACTTTCAACTTTGATTTAGTCATTGGGAAAATGTTCCTGTGGCGACATCTCTGAAAAATTATAGTACGCTGCTCTTCCATGTTTCGCAACACACCCAAAGTGAAACGTCCAGTGAGTGGTGCTAAAAGTGTGTTCATTTTTCTCCAAAATAGATAAACGTGAATCTAGCAAATTTTTATCCTGTTGGTTGTTGTACATATCACAGCAGTTCGGAAATTAAATGTACAAAATGAGTGGCACTAGGGCTGTACTAGGGGTGTAGCGGTTTGTTTTCACAGCAATATCACGTAAATGTAACCGCGATAGAGACGATAGTTCAAAATCTCTACTGGTTGACAGATTTCTACCTGTTAATCATGTCTACCGGTATATTGCCCACCCCTAGACGGTTCTTTTTTCTTTCTTTTTTTTTTACAGAGAACAGACACCCCTAATAGGTACATTTGTAGAATTTCGCAAAAATGTAGACAAGGGCATGTTTTTCCTGTGAGTCTAGGTTGGATTTAGTCTACCAGCAAAGAGCAATGACAAGCAGGACTGTATATTCACACCACCAGCCTCAGAGAAATAAAAACCCAAGTGCTCAAGCCAAGGAGCGCATCTACGCTAAACCAGACTTGTGCTGCAAATCCACGGCTCTCTGCTCCATCAGCGCGCAGCTTCACCTGCATTAATACTTTATAGAGCAAAGTACAGCTACAAGTGCCTGCTAATGGCCTGGAAATAATATGCTTTTCTCCAGCGCCTTACGTAAGGAGATAGCGGATAACGTGTACGGCCCATTACTGCTTGCTCCGCACTTTCCTTGCCATTTCTTGTTCTCAAAGCAAAGGGCAAACCAACATTCTTGCACATCAACAAAAGGAACTAAAAAATAGCTGTCGGCCATAATTACTATTGTAATAGCTGACTGAGAGACAAGGACTGAGGCAAATAAGAGAATGTTAGCAAGAAGTGATGGGTACAAAAGGGCAATGGGGAGGCTGAAAAGCCCAGAGGAAAAACACCCCCTTGGCTTGCATTCAGACTGCAGTACAGCGTCATATTCTCTCCATCTCTTCCTCTATCTATCTTCCTTTACCTCTGCTGCTCTGTTATACATTTTTGTGAGACTCTTAGGCATTTAAGGCACCAGATGCTAGGACTGTTCCAAAAGGTAGGATATATAGGTGTTGCAAAATTGACTATATCTGGGATATGAAAAAAAAGGAAACAAAACATTGACCATGTTAATAATGTTATGTTAATGTTCCAATAATTTGGTAAATAATCAAAAACCAGTAACTATTTTGGTCTACCCAGTTCTTCAGTGTGGTTATTTATAGAAGTTTTGGTGTTAGATGCCCCAGTCTGCCGGAAGTGCCGATTAACAGCAAGTTATTTTCAGTGTTTCCCATTAATCACCTAGTGGCAACCCGCCATAGACTAATCTGTGCCACCACAGTTTCATAATAAACCAAAAATATTTTAAACTTCTTATAATAACATAAAAGTTCTAATGTTGTTTTGCACCATTGCTTTGGCAAAGTATCTGTCAAATGGACTATAATCGAAAGCGCGATTTGTCTTTTTGTCCTTATCAAATCACAAAAGACTGTGATGTAATTAAATAAGTATATAGTCTGTTTGTGCTCCACATTTCAAAGCGAAAGTAGCTTGTGATCCAGTGTTTTCCATGTCTCAGAACGGCTCAGTTCAAAGTGAATAAATGCAGTGAACTCCATCTCTGCATGTGCTGTGAGTTTAGCGTGCACTTGGGAACATAACAGGCTCCAGTTATGCATTCATTTCATATTTACATCATTTCCAACATTCTTGTGGGAAGATTATTTCAGCATGTCACTTGATTTAGAGACACGTTTTTTTATACCTGTTTTCACAGAAACAGTGGTTTTGTACGCTTTTGTACAGTTATGGTTATAACCATAACTGACGGCTGAGACTCAGATCACTGGCCACAAGAACATCTCGGCACAGGAACAGTTTCTTCCCACAGGCCATTTCCCTCCTGAACAGTTAACACTCCTCCCAATGCATACGCCTTTAAGTGCAATACTCCCACTGTTTAGTGCAATACCCTACAACTCAGGTGATACTTATATGTAGATTTATTTATTTATAATATTCAAAACACTGTAAATATGTTCATAATCTGTAAATCTGGAAATGTCTATTCTGACTAAACCCAACTGTGATACTTTTATTCTCATATATTTATATTTTTATTTTTTATTCTTATAATTTGTAGTATTATGTTTCTTGTTGTATTTGTATATGTCCACTGGAAGCCTCAATACCAAAAACAAATTCCTTGTGTGTGCAAGCACACTTGGCAATAAAGCGCTTTCTGATTCTGATTCTGATTCTGAAACTCTCTCTCCGACTCCCTACACTTGTATTTTGAGTGTGATTCATTGTCTAAAAAGAGAAAACAAAAAAAAAATAAACTAATTATTTAATTCATAGCTTTATTATTTTTTCAAGTCAACATGAAACAAAAGTTGTAATAGTCTTTTCAACCCTATTGTGATGTAGATCGGAGTGGAACAGCTTTTCAAACAATAAAAAACGTAGGGTGGGACTTGATTTTGTCCATCAGGAATTGATTGGATGGTTGTGGTTTGCTACTGCTGTGATCTCTTGTGAGTGAAAGGTTGGCTCGCCCT
Organism: Gila orcuttii; assembly: GCA_026230005.1. Lineage (NCBI taxonomy): Eukaryota > Metazoa > Chordata > Actinopteri > Cypriniformes > Leuciscidae > Gila > Gila orcuttii. The sequence continues at coordinate 26,233,481 of JAPDVR010000007.1, read as the reverse complement.
TGCACCAGTAAACACATCATCAGAAAAGAGCAGAGATGTCCTTGCAAGAGGGAGGGCAAGTTATTTTGATTAAAGATAACAAGATTTATGGTGACTTTAATGTATCATGATAATATTGTTATCGTGAATTCTTTTGGAATTCTCGAATTCTCGTGAATTGTGTAGTGAAAATCGGATATTGTGATATAGCTTTAGAAGGAAACATAATTATCATGCCATTAGCTTAGCAACATGCAAGTCAAAATCTATTTTATTCAATGCTGAAACTATCAATGAAAACAACTCAGCTCAGTAATTCAAATGGATCGTTTTACTCAATATTTGTGTTGTGTATTTTTTAATGCTTATAGTACTGTGCTATTAGCTTAACAACATGATAATATTAAAATCAATTTTGAACGTAATTATCCTGCATACTAAGGTATTTATTTTTGGCCAATCTCTTAAGTTTTAGTTCCCTTTGCAGTGAAAGTAACCCAGAATGCATTGTGAAAAACAAATCAAAGATGGCTGACAAATAAATGCCATTAATAAACTAAATTACATTCGATACTAAAATAAAGGTATTAATAAAAACAGCTCAGAATAGTTAAAATAGTTTTTACTTAATGGCACATTATTTAAGTTTTGCTGCTAGAGGTTGCTTATTCAAAACAATAACAAAGGTGTAGCTTGACGCCATGAATATGCATGGAATCATGGGAGTTGTCGCCTTCAACGAAATGCAAATGAACCGGGACACTGCTATTTCCGCTGCCAAAGAAGTTTAATAAACTGCAACATTTCAACCGCAAATGGAACTTCATCAGGCAAAGAAAACAACAAATATCAACAACTTTTATTTAAACATGATAAACAATCACACCTGACAGGGTCAATTATTGAATTGACCAATCATCCAATAAAAACATAAAGCCTATATATATATATATATATATATATATATATATGTTGTCGTCTTCACCTACATAGCTGACGAAAAGAAATCTGATGGTATTCAGGCAGAAATAATGTTCATGGATGAGCTAATGTATTAAAGTTTTATTAAAGTTGCAGTAGGGAGTTTTGAGAAAATGTTGACTTAGCCTGAAAATTTAAACAAGCACAACTTCCAGGTCCAACCCCCTTGCTCTCTGCTGCACTACAGCCCTCCCTCCACAGCTCCTCCCCCACAGCGGAGCCTGCCGTGAACGCGCAGGCTAGTAAACAGGACCACCGATGACGGCAGATTATAAACAGTTATGGAAAATTCACTAATAGGGACGAAACATCAACAATATGCTTTACATTGACTATGGCCTGCCCATACTTTGACTACAAACTTGGTCCTCAAATCATTATGTATTTTGCAATACATGTAACTTTATAACGTTGCACTCTTTCTATAAGTTATAAATAGCTAGTAAGATAATGTTAAAGGATTAGTTCACTTTTAAAAAAAACTTTTGCTGATAATTTACTCACCCCCATGTCATCCAAGATGTCGATGTCTTTCTTTCTTCAGTCGAAAAGAAATTAAGGTTTTTGATGAAAACATTCCAGGCTTTTTCTCCATATAATGGACTTCAATAGGACACAAACGTTTCAAGGACCAAATGACAGTTTCAGTGCAGCTTCAAGGGGCTTTAAACGATAACAGACGATGAATAAGGGTCTTATCTAGCGAATCGATCAGTCATTTCAAAAATAAATAAAAAACTTTAAGTTTTATAAGCACAAATGCTCGCCTTGCTCTGTTCTGTGATGCACGTTCGTGACTCTCCTGTTTGAACTCGTTCATCAAAATGAACAAATCTTTTTCGAATCATTTCGTTCGTTGAATGAACAAAATGACTCGAAAAAAGATTCGTTCATTTGGATGAACGAGTTCGAACAGGAGAGTCACGAACGACGGTACGCGCTCGCGCTGTGCAAGAGAGGGGTGATCAGCGCGTACACGAGCGTGATTGACACTGCTAAGACATTCCTCCTGGCTCTGATTGGTTGTTTCTGACCGGGAGCGGTGTATTTCTGCAAATGGCAATAGGACCACAGGGAGGAGCCAGAGGAGCTCGATTTTTTCCACAGATTATCTGTCTCATATTCTACTGTGCGGACATAATGACAGTTTTAACAAATATTTGTTTACAAAAGCTACCTACTGGAGCTTTAATATTGCTGTGGTATGAAGCAGGGCACAGACAAGAGCCAGGTACATTTTATGTTGCTGTTTGTATTATGCTTACATGCAGCAGTCAGCCGCTACGTTCTTTTTGTTTTGTTGTTTATGTGGGGCGCAGCGTTACTGTTACTACAAAAAAAGCTGTGTTGATCTATATAACAATGATACATTTTCTGTTGATAAAAAGTATTCAAACAGTTACTCACTTGTCTAATAAAACACAATATCTTTTGTGTTTTGATGGTTAAATCGAGGCCAATGTGAATATGACATCATCGACAGGTGACGCAACTTGTGTACTTACATTATCCCAAACGTTTCCAACTATGTTTAAATCCAGATACATCTGCATTTAAAAATTGTTGGAAACATTTGGGATAATGTAAGTACACAAGTCAACAAAATATAACAGTTTTAGTTATTGGATAATAAATATCCAAAATATTTGATATTAAAATTGTGCCTTTAATATGCATGAGTGTTGAATATTCTTTTTGTGCTTATTAAAGTACATTCTATTATTGTTAGAAACTTGCTAAAATCAAAACCAACTGAAATCAGTTGCAAGCCAAGGCTCTCATGCAGAGTGATATTTAGGTGCATTTCATTTCATATTTAAGTAGAGCATTTCAAATCGACCCTTAAAAGACCGCTGCCTATGCAGGCAGTAGGCAGTGAAACAACTTTGAAACACAGCTTGTATCTCTTTTTCTCTCTGGTGCTAAGTTCTTCATTCTCTTTTCCTTTCGATCTCTGAGAGATAAATTCCAGGTTCCCCAGTGATCGCTAAAGAAAGACAGTTTAGAAGAGAAATCTGATGCACAGGAATAGTGTCGTCCCCAGAGGACGGCAACCTTTTAAACACAAACAGCTGAGCAGCCGAGACTAAAACTGACAGACCGTGTAGGAAAGACTAAAAGAGTAGGGTGAAAAATGGTATGGGAACAGGACATCTTACTGGGGTAAACACTAAATCTCAAACAGTAAACTATCAGCAATGATAATCCATTAAGAATCAGTGCATAGAGAATATGGGCTTATGCCTCGCTGCAGGAGTGGTTATTGATTGAGAGTCGGTCCGTGCTGAGAAGGGGGCAGCGGCATTATCATGCAGCCTACGTAATGCCATTTCATTCAGGCAAGACCAGCGAGCTTTTGATTAAGAACAGATGCTGCTCACACCTCCCATTCTCTTATCCGCATGCTTATGAAAATTGCAGATTTAGGAGCTTTATCATGGTTTAATATCTCTAATGTCTTATATCCTCAACCACTCCCAAAGCCCTCTTTCTGTTCGAAAAACGAAAGGCACATTTCCCCCTGTAATTGGGTGCTTATTACTGAAACTCTGGCCTTTTGAGGGTTGTTTAATGCAAATATATCAATGTTATGCCCAAATTGGTCACCCCAAACTTGAGAAAGAGAAATGTTTAGACTGTCCCTTTTAAATCACACCTGAAACTTGTTAACAAGGCCACAGTCTAGCAGCTTAAACACCTATAGTGCAGTGTTTATACTGTATATAAGAGAATACAGGCTAATGCCTCACTGCATAGGATAGCCCTATTTAGAGTTTATTTTCGCATAGTTTCAGTACACTTTTTTTCTTAGCAAAACATACCTATATTATCGTCCTTTTACACTCACCTAAAGGATTATTAGGAACACCTGTTCAATTTCTCATTAATGCAATTATCTAATCAACCAATCACATGGCAGTTGCTTCAATGCATTTAGGGGTGTGGTCCTGGTCAAGACAATCTCCTGAACTCCAAACTGAATGTCAGAATGGGAAAGAAAGGTGATTTAAGCAATTTTGAGCGTGGCATGGTTGTTGGTGCCAGACGGGCCAGTCTGGGTATTTCACAATCTGCTCAGTTACTGGGATTTTCACGCACAACCATTTCTAGGGTTTACAAAGAATGGTGTGAAAAGGGAAAAACATCCAGTATGCGGCAGTCCTGTGGGCGAAAATGCCTTGTTGATGCTAGAGGTCAGAGGAGAATGGGCCGACTGATTCAAGCTGATAGAAGAGCAACTTTGACTGAAATAACCACTCGTTACAACCGAGGTATGCAGCAAAGCATTTTTGAAGCCACAACTCGCACAACCTTGAGGCGGATGGGCTACAACAGCAGAAGACCCCACCAGGTACCACTCATCTCCACTACAAATAGGAAAAAGAGGCTACAATTTGCAAGAGCTCACCAAAATTGGACAGTTGAAGACTGGAAAAATGTTGCCTGGTCTGATGAGTCTCGATTTCTGTTGAGACATTCAAATGGTAGAGTCAGAATTTGGCGTAAACAGAATGAGAACATGGATCCATCATGCCTTGTTACCACTGTGCAGGCTGGTGGTGGTGGTGTAATGGTGTGGGGGATGTTTTCTTGGCACACTTTAGGCCCCTTAGTGCCAATTGGGCATCGTTTAAATGCCACGGCCTACCTGAGCATTGTTTCTGACCATGTCCATCCCTTTATGGCCACCATGTACCCATCCTCTGATGGCTACTTCCAGCAGGATAATGCAACATGTCACAAAGCTCGAATCATTTCAAATTGGTTTCTTGAACATGACAATGAGTTCACTGTACTAAAATGGCCCCCACAGTCACCAGATCTCAACCTAATAGAGCATCTTTGGGATGTGGTGGAACGGGAGCTTCGTGCCCTGGATGTGCATCCCACAAATCTCCATCAACTGCAAGATGCTATCCTATCAATATGGGCCAACATTTCTAAAGAATGCTTTCAGCACCTTGTTGAATCAATGCCAAGTAGAATTAAGGCAGTTCTGAAGGCGAAAGGGGGTCAAACACTATTTGTATGGTGTTCCTAATAATCCTTTAGGTGAGTGTATATTAAGTTAGATATATAAGTATGTGTATATATATATATATATATATATATATATATATAAAACCTATTTCTGGCATGAAACTCTAGATGGTGCAGGCTGATAGGTCTTTAACTTATTGGTAGCAATCATGTCATTGATTGCATTGGTTGCTGTTGCATCAGCGGCCAATGAGCTTGCTGCTCAAACATTCAAATACTTGCCATTGTTTTGCTGTTAACAGGCTCCAGCACGCTTTTAGAACCCTCCCCCTTCCCCAGCTCCACCAGTATACAGTACATCTGCTACAGGGATCAATTCATGTATGTTAGCAGCAGCAGCAGAAGAGTAGCAGATCTATTCCGCCAAGACTAGGTAATCTCCATTACCATTACCAATCTTCTGAGAGTTGTCATGACAGAAATATACACACACACACAGAACATATATCAACATTTTGATTGCTTGTATCATCGTAAAATATTAATTATATTATCACCCAGCTCTAATCTGCTAAAAGCGACAAGGCATGAAGATATTAAGATATTATAAATATTAACATCATGATTTGTGTGTATTCTGAAAAGCGCTATACAAATAAATTTGAATTTACTTCTTGTATGCAAAAAAAAAACATCCTATACTGTTGAAACAATGAGCACACACCAAAGTCTATTGAGGATTGTATGAATGTATCTTGCCATCACACTTTGACTGACATCTCGCATTGTGGCACTGCCGCCCTCATAAGTGACAGCCACTCCATTATCACATTATCAGAGTCGCCACATAAAACTTTACAGCGGCGACACCCAGCATTCATCACATCCTCACCTCCAAGAGGGCACATGGTGAGACTCTATCAGATTGACAAGTGGCCTGGGGTCTGACTGAAGCCTGACAATACTCCCCCAGAGCCCTATTTATGAGTTATCGCACACCGGCCTCGACGTCAGGACTTCACAACGCACAAAATCGACCTCTGCTTTTTGCACGGTTCAGTGCCCCTTTAGACATCATCCTGTTTGATAATTGCCTCCTTGCCATGTTCAGATCGGCCGTAAATACCCCCCCTCCCTGTGTTTCACGGTGAATAGCAATTAGGCAAGTAACGACAAAGATTAGCATTGCAGTTGGTTTAAAATAAGGACGTATATTGTGCAGCTGTGACAATTCGGCAATAAAATCAGGGAGCGGCAAAAAGTTTGATTACAATTTCCTGAGAGGGCGGGAAGTGGTGGCGGTGGGGTGGGGAGGATTAGGCCTCAACGTACGCCCCCTGTCTGTGATTGTGTCTGCCACATTACATTACACCAGACGCTCCGAGAGGAGATATAATGAGATTATCACAAAGAAGCATGAATCGAATCCCAGATGAGACACCAGCCGGCAGTGAATGGGAGTCGGTGTTACTCACACCTGCATGAGTGGAGCTCCTCAAGCATGGAATGAGCAAAGCCCTGGAGCGTAACCGCAGTGAAACATGAACAGAAGTGATCCATTGCTCTCCAGCAAAATATCATTAAAGAAAAAAATTATAATCTTATAACCGAAGATCTACATGAGACAATACAGCTAATGGCTTCATGTTAAGAGACTTTGTAATGTCTTAAGTGAATCTGTAATGTGCTGCAGTTCCACTGCCTTAGATGCATGTCTGAATAACATGATAGCATATCTGTGATTTAATTTGCATTCAAAGTGGAGGACATATTGTAATACCAAGGCATGGTTTTCCGGGGATAGTTCACTCACTGGAAAATGTAAATTGTGTCATCATTTACTCACCTTCATGTCGCTTCAAACCTGTATGATTTTATTTGTTTAGCGCAACACAAAAGATGATATTCTAAAGAGATTATAAAAAGTCAATGGGACTCAAAACTTTCAAGCTCCAAAATGACATTAAGGTACTGTAAAATTAAAGTTACATTCAGTAGTTTGGTGCAAAATTAAGTTTTATATATTATGAAATTAAATTGTGGTTTTGTGAAGAGTCATCTGAATGCTGTACACCAGTGGTGGGCCGTCAGGGCCAGCAAGGCCTTCTCTGCTGGTCTAAACACTATCAGAATCACTGACTTGCACTTTAATATATTTTTTCCATGAATGAGTATTATATTTTTCCCAATAGTCCATTCTCTTAATTGTATTGCTTTTCTCTTGGTTGCACTGCTTCCAGTATTGTATATTTATTTTAGCCCTTTTATCCAATTATATTTCAGCCATCATGTGTTGCCATCGACATTGCAGGCGACTGTAGCTTAAAATGAATGGCAATGAAACCGTTGCTTTAACCAATCAGATAATCAGTCAGATTTAATCAGCCAATCAGATTTCGATTTGACTGCACCAGGGCCATCTAGCAGGCGTACAATAACGTCGGCATTTTCACGTGCTTTGATTGGGTGGTCAGAGCGCGTACTATTACTAGTAGTCAGAGGCTGAGCTAGCTAACCGCATCTGTAGCGAACTGCATAAACTAAAATACATTCCGTAGATTTAATAGTTTTTCAACCCACAAATTAATATTTCTTTCCCTCTTCGACCCCCAGCAGGTTCAATACTACCGGGAAAAATCCATTATTCAGCCTTATTAGGATGGATTTTGTGTAAAACATAATCAGCAGTTTTGGTGAGTATAACGTTAATGCTTTTTTGCACCCGTTTTTTCCGTGGTGAATAGGATTTTCTTCTTAATTTTTCTTGTAAATGTATGATCTAATGTTTTTTTCAAACATTCAAACTATTGTAACGTCTGACAAGGGACTATTGTAACCCTTGAAGGACAAGACAAGGGAGGCTCCGTTTCTGAACTTATAATCGGAACGCAAGAACCACTGTAGTTACACTAAAGCAACAGGCCGAACTCACTCGCTCGTTTCTCTCTACCGCCTTTTCCGAACTCACCGCATTAACCCTATAACTGCCGGTGCAAAATAAAAACAGCAATTTCACAACAATTATAAAGAGTCTGTGCGCTGCCACGCTATTAAAAGTTATTAATTCACTGAAGGCTAGGGTGTGAAATGCACGGCCTGCCACTGCTGTATACTCACATGATACTACTCATAATAGCTTTATAATAAGTGTTTTGATTATTTATGGTGCGGGTCACCCACCTCAAAATGTATTTCTCCATGTTGAAACGACACGACCTGTGGTGCTTCACTAAATATAAAAAAAAATCATCACATTCATTGGCTGCTGCTTCTGTAGATACGCTATAGTGTAATGTTGGTTGGTGATGTGAAGAGTGAAACTTAGACAATGAAACACTTATTATTATTGCTTAATGACAATGGGAGAATCAGTACCTGTATGGTCAAAACAGAAGAAAAGAGATGAAGCCAGAACAAGACAGAAAGACCAACAAAAACCAAAAAAGAGAGCAAACTTTACTATACACAAGCTGGAAAGATTTGATGGTGGACAAAATCCTGAGTAGTTATGCCCAAGTTGCTTCTTTTTTTGTTGGATAGGAAATGGGATTAATTATTGTTGACCTCTCTTTAAAACTAAGAGACGATCATGATGATCCACATCAATAGGCGGCAGTGCAGCATCAAACACCATTGTCAAATTGGTATTTAAAGTACACAAAGAAAACAGATGCTAATGCTATTATTCACAAACCATTAATTACAACTGAATGTCACTTTATTCTATACAACTCAACTGGTGTGCTTTAAGTGTTTTTTTAAATAAACAAATCTAAGCCACTATTCACTCACATATCAGATCAAGACTACATTAAATATGCTGAAACGAACCTCAAACATCATGATATTTGGACACATAATGTGTAAAAACCAATGAGGTTTGACATTAGTTTCCATCCTGATTAAATGTAAATAGGAACTGAGCCGCCTTTTCATGCTTGTGTGTCACACGGGCAAGTGGACAACCATTAATGTCGAGCCCTGTACAACATTGGCATCAAACACACACACAAATGGCATCGCTCACACTCACACATACACTAACCACCTCATTTATTCCAATGAACTAAAGGTGAAATTCAGAAGAAAAAGTCAAATGTATCCGTTAGATGGCCAAACAGAAGCTGTCAATTATACTACAATATACAAACAAAATAACCTCCAAAGGGGCTTTTAGTTGTAGCAGCACAAATACCATTTCATCAAAGTGAAAGGTCAAACACATCAGTCTCGGTAGTTGTTAAGATAAATAAACAAATGTACCAACCGTGAAAGGTCGAAAATCAGCACAGACTAAAAACTTCAAGGAGAATAAAACATGACCTTAGATAGGCCATGATCGCATGCTGTAAGTTCCTGCGGTAAACCCTTCACCTCTTGCCTCTCAATAATGAAAATTAAATTCAGAACAGAGCTATTAGAATAATTAACAAGTGTCAGCCAGGAGCAAAAACATTATTATTTAAAATGGGCCGAATTAGCTGAAAATTAGTGAGCTGCGTATGAAGAGCCGTCATGTTGTCACATCACATTTAATGTGGGATCAATCTTCATATAGTACAAAGTGTGCTGTTTACACTGCTTAAAACATCGATAACTCATTGTCAACACAAAATGGAGCGGCATTAGTTGGATGGCATAAATATTTCAGATGAGAACATTTCAATGTGGAGGTGACACCCCTGACTTTGGGAGCAGAGGAGAAATGAACTCTACATAAGGTTGACATCGGTCACTCTGGAGTCTTGGAGATGAAAGCTCAGCCAAGGGATCTTGTCCCCTGCACACAAAATGAATTATTCATTGAGGATTTGGAGCCATCAGTTAGAGGATCTGTCGATACCAACCCCCATCTCCCCCAAACACACAAAGACCGGCCAGTAACAGTACGCCCTGCCCTTTAATGCAACCTTTAAAATGTAGTGTCTCCTGATAGGTGGGTCATTGTGTTTTGAAATCTTGGACGGAAAGGATGCAACCAAACAAACGCTTAGACTATATGGCTTTATTCTTTTTGGATATTTCGAGTACAGTTTTAAAATATCACTTTTAAGAATCACTTTACTGGAGCACAGAGACACGGTTTATTCTAAAGGTCAGGAATTGTACAACGCATCGACAGCTGGCTCTTGAAAGCTAGAGTTTTTTTGACACTGTTCAGCTGAGAACAACAAGGAAAAGTTTTTATATTTTCCATGGGAACATCATGTATTTGAGAGCTGGATTCATTAATAAGAGTGTCCACAAATAAAGAGCAAATGGCAAGTTTGCATGGCAAGTGCAGTCAGATTAAATTGTGTTCACCAAATTTCACGAACAAGACCAGGCCGAACAGATAGGGGTGTAACTGTACACTCATGTCACAATTCTGTTTGATACATGATACTGATCTCACAATGTGATATTCAGGATACTTCGAGCAAAGTCAAAATAGAGTTGAGATGTTTTAATTAGTTCTTCTAACACATATGGTAAACAGTTAACAAAAAGTACTGTTCATTAAAAGGCTTAACTTGGTATTACATCATAAATGGGCTTGAAAAGGTTTGGACGAGGTCCTCATGCACAGGGCTATGATGACACCAGAATAGAAATAGTCATGATACTGCTAAAGATGCAGAATTATGTTAGACACATATTGCACTCTTTTTTGCAATTTAATAATAATTAATAAACATGAATGCTCAAATGTGTGAGCTTCTGTGTTTACCATATTTGATGCGCCATTACCACGTTTAATGCTAAATCAAATCAGTCAAAAACATTTATTTTGTGTGAATTATACACAATATATATTGTCATTATCCACAATACATTTTGTGGCATTTTTGTTTTACAATATTGTTTTACACGACATGTAGCTGATTGTCTATCAATTGAAAAGTCTTTGTCAAAGCACGTCCAAGCTGACCGTGAAATTTTAATAAAGAACGGTGGCCATCAACTCTTCATTAGACGACACGTTATTTAAGACTGTGATCAAATAAGTTTTGTTCAAATATAAAGTTTCTCTTATTTTATCTGATGCAAAATTTTGCACCAGTAGAAGTTAGAACATCCCTTGTAATGTACACAGCATAATACGATATCACTGTATGTATGCATATGCATGTAACAGGAATGGAGACTGGTTTTAAGTATCAGTCACTCTCTCATAGCATTAGACACAAAACTACATCAAACCAGCATCGTGCTAGCAATATAGATAGCTTCATTTATTGTAAACAAGTGTATTGCAGCGTGCAGCTCATTGATGTAAGCGTTTGCGCATCATATTGAGAGAGAGAGAGAGAGAGAGAGAGAGAGAGAGAGAGAGAGAGAGAGAGAGAGAGAGAGAGAATGCTGTATCACTGAACCACTAGCTCGCTCGCTCGTTTTTGAAATTACCGATTTGATCCGTTCATCTGTGAGGTTACTTTACTCATTCAATCTACATGTTAGTGGATAAACGTTTGCGGTATTTCTAGCATTATGAAGGCAGAACTTGCAGGAATGATTCAAATTATGCACAATACCCACGCTGGCCCTGAAAGTCATAAAAGTCTTAAGCCATAATTCTTCTAGTTCTGTATGTTTTTGCCCTTGCCTTAGGAGTGCATAAACAAAAAGTCGCCCAAAGTTAAACGTGTTTTGTTAGGAACGCCACCCGCTGAGAAAAACACCCCATGGTCCTGTCTCATCATTTTGGAATTTATATGACACTAAAGAGACGTTCAGGACCACATCAGACATTTGTGGTGAAATTGTAGCATTTCACACTGTTTCCGTCAGGAGTCATTTCCTCAATTCCTTTCTGTTTTGCTTGTGACAGTCATAAATTCTCAGGCAAGGCCATCCATCATTCTTCTCAGCAGCATGTTGATGGGACCTGTCTTGGATGGGCTGTTTTGCGAACGGTCTATATTTAACCAGCATGAGGTAAATATTTAGCGAGTTGCGTGACGGTATGCCCTGGAAAGCAGCACAGTCGCTATGAGCGAAAGACAAGACATGGGAGCTGTCGGGACAAATGACCGAACAGAGCTCGTGGTGGAGCACGAACTATGAGACATTGAGCTTTACACGGCACTTCCCGAGGGTCAGGCTATGGAGACAAACACCCCAGCTGGAGGAAATCCTACCCTGTCACCCACAGCACAGTATGGCTTAGGATTGTTATGCTAGAGTCATTTAAAACTCACAAAGAAAATGTATTGAGCTCTGCCACAGCATTGATGTTCAATGGAAGCTTTTCAAATGGCAAACTTTTTATAATATGAAACTAAGCATGTTTTGGGTACAGAAATCTAAATCTGTATGATGCCAGAGTTTGGTTTGTTTGGCTAGTCTGAAGCATAGGCATGGGATACAGCACTTTTCACTGAACAATTAATAAAATAAATAATTGAATTGACATCTTTCAGCTTTATTAAAATATTATAACAAATTTGTTTAAGATTTTGAAAGCATATTGTGTAGTTGTGCTTGGAGTCTGGATTTATTTGTGATAAAAACATGCCACATTGTGCAGACAATTTATTTTTCGCCAGACTGTGATATAAAGCAATTATGAGCACATGCAAAACTAAGAGAAAACCACTGAAATCTTAAAAACAGATTTTTTTTAGCATGCTGTAGTCAATGTGCTTTTTCCTGTGAGCTTTTTGTTTTTCTTACCCATTTTCTTTGTGGCATAGTAAAACAAATCATCTAGCTGCAGTTTGCCTTTTCTTCATTTTTTTGCCAAATAATTTTGTCATAAAATCCTTAACCAAGTTTTGGGTTTTGTTCTTCCCACATATTTGAAATATCTCGAAAATAAAAAAATAAATATTTTCCTCATACCAGTATTGTCATGGTATAATCAAACTTGTAGCAGGGTCATTAAAAACAAATATCTTCTCTGGACATAGAGAAGTTTTTTTGCCCACTACTATATTTCATCAGGCAAATGTATGCATGTGTAAATGCAAATGTTCAAATTCACTGACTGAGCTTTAAAGAGATGTGAACTTGTCCTGTAGCACTGTTTCCATGACAACCAAGTTACTGAGCGCCCTCACTACAACACAGGCAATGGTCAGAGGTCACAATGAACTCAAAGCAGCAAAAATCTCTGCATTTACATTTTTCTGTTACATCAAACCAAGTACATTGTTATGTGGTAGCTAAATTATGTTTTACATTTGGTTAATTTGTTACACATCTTAAACTTAATCTGTGTTTTAATCTTTTGGTGATTACTTTAGAAAGCCAGGCACCTTGATATTGCTTAATCATACGTAATATGTAAATACATGACTCTCACCCCCTGTTTCACAGACAATGCTTAAATCTAGTCCTAGACTGAAGGCAACTTGCACTGACATATCTTAAAATATTTTGTCTCAAGATACAAATCGTTTATAAAAGAGAATTAAATGTCCTTACTGAGCTAAGGCCTAATCCTGGCTTAATCTAAGCCCTGTCTGTGAAACCAGGCCATCATCTTTTGTTTTTACAAATATAGCAAAGTCACATAACATGAATAAAAAAAATTCACTCATTTTCAAATGAATAAAGATTTTTCACACATCTGCATCTGTCTAGATAATCAGAATAGAATGCATGTTATCACAAGGTTGCAGAAGCCCTTTTAATTAAAGTGATTTACAAATTACGTTGACTATAGAAATTACAAAAAATAAATAAGAGTAAGAGCCACAAGGGATCAACCGGCCACAGGAACTCACACAGGGTGTTTTTGTATCGAAGAGAGTTTGAATCTTAAATCGATCTCTATGCACAGAGATCTGTGTCTGTGTCTATAGTTGTTCTTTGTGCTAGTAAGTGCTAAATCCCCACTTTTACAAAGGTACACTGTCGAGAACGGCAGTATAGCGCGATTTGTCAAGACAGCATAATCTGCACGAAACATAGGCTATATACATACTCACACTGCTTGTGTGAATGCAGTCAGAAAATGCCCCAGAAAAATTAGGTAATTTGATCGGCGCCCTCTATTGGCCAGCAGCCCCTGTGCTCACACCTCTCAGGAGGAGGCAATTCTCTGTTATTTTAACATATTAACACAATGCAGGTTACCCTAATCTACCTTGGTATAAAATCTAAGAATACTGCAGTTAAACTTACAGTTGAAAAGGGTTCACTCTTCAATTTACATATGCAGTGTACTGGCAGTCGTCTTGTTTTGAAGATCTTTCTTTGATGAGCAGTTTTTTTTTCCACTAACACTTGTGGAAGTGTAGTATGATATGGCTATTTATAATTGAGAATACTCCACTAAAATGGCAGTTAACAAACTGTGGGCCACACAATAGAAACAAGTGTTTAGCACAGAAAACTGTGAAAAAAAAAAAAAAAAACAATTCTTAAATTCAATTAACAAGGTCAAATGGGGATCACCTGCACTTACTGTATATATTTCTCTAACAATGCAGCACAAGTGTGTCACAGATCACAGCAGTGTTTTCTGTAAAGCTTTTGGCAGTCCTACACGCTTAGAGTAATTAGTTTGAATCAGTGCTGTTTGTCTGAGTCGGTTCGGTTCTTTAAAATAATCATTCAAAAAGACTCAAACTCAGTAGGTTTAGATCAGTCTGATGAATCTTTCACTGAATGAACTCGAAATGAACTGAACCCATCAGAGTGGCCTGTCAGATGGAACAATATGCCAAAAATATAAAAGTAAAATATGCCAAGTTCAGTAAAAGACAACATTTATTATTGTGTTTTTCCGACAGTAAAAACTAAAATGTGGTGGGTCTCAAGATTGGTTATTCCTTAGTTGGATTGCAGAATTAAATAAATAAATAAATAAATAAAAGTCCTGTTCTGTACTGTCAATGTCAGGGCTCTGAAAAAATGTTGGTCAATGGACAGAAAATCTGGTCTTATGCAGAACATTCTGACCTCTAAACTTTCTTTCTAACACTTTTTACACACTTTTCTCATTGTCAGACATTTGTTTTGTGTTCATCCTGTCAATTATTTTCTCTTCCACTGCTTCCCTTGTCTCCTCAGAGAAAATACCCCTGCTGTATATAGCACAGAAGAGAGCTGTCTCCATTCATCTCCATCAACGGTTACAGTGATAATGGACTCTCAGAGAACAAGATAGCTTCATTCCATGGGCAGGTATTGGAAATCACTCAAATAGACAAACTAGCAAAGAGGGGTTGCATCTGTATAACCAAGAAGGATTAAATTCTTTAACAACAAGGTATCATCAACATCCCAGCCTTTAATAATGATACAAGCACATTACAGTGCTCTACAGATACATAAAAACCATAGGCTCCTCATGGATAGAGGATTAGAGCAATTTAGGACATGATAACTGGCACAAAACTTGGTCGTACATAAGAGACAGATCCTTTACAATCTGCTAAAGTTATTTCCTGTCCAAATACTGTTATGTCTAGCGGTACGATAAAAGGCAATGCTTCAGCAGTCTTTTAAATGACCCACAGGCATGGCAAAGTGGAGGCAAAAATGTATTATGGGCCTTGACAACAATCCAGTGGGCCTAATGGAGCATAAACTGCTTTCCGCCAACAAATATATTCTATGCTAAGTGTATTTCTACTTGCCCTAACATATAGAGGAAAACAAGAGAAAGAGGACAGGTTTAAAACAAAACAACTAAAAAGTTCTTATTCAGTCAGACACAATGGCAACATTTAACTTTGTAACCTCATTCATCTTGCGAATTGTTTGAGGTTTAGCACTGCATAAAAAGGGGGTGATTCACTGGTTTAACACTTGGAAGGTGGTGACACTAAAGCTACACTAATCAGACTCTCTACACACACACACACACACATACACACAGCTAAATAGGGACATTCCATAGATGTCTATTGTTCTTTTATGATATAACTGCATTAACCCACACTCTTACACAGAAAACTTTCTGCATTTTTACATTTAACATTTTTTTAAAGGTGTCATGACATGAGAAATTTGGTTTTCCTTGATCTTTTTGCATATAAGAGGTTTCGTACCATTAGAACATCTTTGAAGTCTCATGCTTTAAACATCCTCCTCATTTACAAAAAGGGCATTTATGTAACCAAGCTACAAAAACGGTGTACTGTAGTAGGATATTGTGGGATTTGTGACGTCACTTGGGCAAATACATTTGCATTTGACTGCCTCTAGAGCAGGACATCAAAAAATCGTTTTATACCATCATAACATAGGCTCCGCCCACTGGCGTTTGGTCACTTAAAGGGATAGTTCACCCAAAAATAAAAAAATTCTTTCATTAATTATTCACCCTCATGCTTTATATTCCGAACAGATTCAATTTAGGCTTTTATTCACACATAAACATTGATCAGCGAACATAAACAGAAGCTCAACCAAACCTGCTTGATGTGCGAGAACAAACTTCTTGCTGAAGTTTAAATGTGCTGCATAACACGAGAATGAACCTCTTTGGTTCTCAAACGTCAAATGAACATCCTTGCGCTTCTGCTTATCATAACTGATGTGTGAGTTGATGAATGTTTATATGTCAATAAAAGCCTAAATTCAATATGATCATCATATAAAGCGATCGTGTCTCTTAAGAAACTTTTGGACTGAACCGCTCAGTTCATATGGAATAGTATTAGGATCTCTTAATGAACTTTCTGATGCATCAAATTGTGAGTTGCGTAGCTGTTAATGGAGGGAGAGAAAGCTTTTAGATTTCATCAAAAATATCTTCATTTGTGTTCCGAAGATGAACAAAAGTCTTAAAGCAACACTATGTAACATTTTTTACCTTAAAATAATGTTTCCAAAATCTTATCAGTGGTTCATCAAGTCGTAACAGGGTGAAAGGCACTTCTGCCATAGCCTGACGGGGTCTGTATCGCTTTTACTGGCACTACGGAACTTCGGGGTTCGGGTAGTAACCCGAGCACAAAAAGAACTTAAATATTTGATACCTGAAACAGGAAAAAAGTAAGAGCAAAAGAATGTTCGCTCTGACATGTCTGGTTTAAACATCTGGTTTGTGTCTCTGTACAGACTTAAGAAGGACCCCAGCATCAGGAACAAGTGGATGGATGCTTTATTTTTAATGGTGTCCCAGATTGTGTCGGAGGATTATGTTTGTTCTGAGCATTTGACTGCAGATTGTCTTGAGAGTGAGAAAAATTAGAGTGTAATGGAGAGCTGGCAATGAAACTTTTGTTATAACATGAAGCAGCAAACTGCAACAGATCTGACAGCAGCTACATCGAACAGCAAGTAAACAATCTCTGATGCTTTATCTGTAAATTATGTGTATGTAGATGTTTTCAAAACTCACATGCAATAGCAGGGGGGGGGGGGGGGGGGGGGGCGTGGATACTTTCTCACACCAGCCAATCATTAAAATGGCCATTCATTGAAAAGCCTTAAAGGAGTCACCCCCTTAAAAAGGATCATTTTAGACACTTCAGGGTCAGAATGAGAGTTTAAAATAAAACATTTTGTTTTTTGTGAGATTTTTTTTTTTATTACCATTATAAGTGAACCTCAAGGGACATTAGAATAATAAAACCATTCATGTCATGGCCCCTTCAATAATGTTTTTACAAGAATGTTTCCAAATGGGGTTGTCAAATAAAGCTCTGGGTACAAATTTGGCCCCAAACTATGGTTAAGCAGCTACAGACATATACACAAATTTCATACCTTAGAAAGGGTCCCTAAATCAGAGTCATTCAGGAAAATAAGTCAAGTCAAGTCAAATTTATTTATATAGCGCTTTTCACAATACAGATTGTATCAAAGCTGCTTCACAGTATCAATCAAAACAACTTAACAATGTTTGTTTATTACTGGAAAAAATACATCCAAGTTTGGTAGAGCTGATCAATGGTATGATTGGTTAATTAATTTGAATATCCCCAATAAAGTGAATATCCTCTACAAAGTGATTGTAGAATTGCAAGTACTGGAGAACTGAACTGATATCTCTGTTTCCTGAAAAATCACAGACTAAATCAGCTAGGATTTCTATGGAAGCTTGTTTCCGCCACAGAACAAAACATTTTAAAACATAATTGCGACTTTTTATTTCACAATTGCGTTAAATAAACTCACAATTCTGAGAAAAAAAAAAAGTCAGTCTTTTTTAATAACATGCAATTGCGACTTTATATCACGCAATTCTGAGATAAAAAGTCAGAACTGTGAGATGTAAATTCGCAATTGCAAGAAAAAAATTCAGGATTGTAAGATAAGTCGTCGCAATTATCTTTAAAAAATTTTTATTTTGTGGTGGAGACGAGCTTCCATAGATTTCAAACTGTCAGAAGCACAAAAAGGAGTTGTGCGGTATTGTGTCAGGCCCGTTTCTGCGGGGGTGCTATAGTGTGCTTAGCAGCCTCAAACGCAATATAGCCTATTGGCGAAATAGATTTGGGTTTGCGCTCTGGAGAACGTCAAATGAATCTATTTACAAAATGTTTTTGCAGCGGTGAGCAATGTAGCCAATCACAGACATAGCTAGTTGTTGATCCCTTGAACGCAATGGTCAATCAGATGTAAGTCAGAATCCACTCACCATTCAAAAAGCCAGAGTTTTTATTCAGTGCTGAGTTATACAGGCTTGCAAAAACCTCTCATTAACAAAGTGTAGACACAATGTAAGTAAGAGATTCATTGGGCTATAAACAATACAACTATTGTTTTTCATGCTGCTAAGTGGACCGATGGCCAATTGCATGCTGCAAAGTTTTGGAAGTGACATCTACATATAAATGCTGGATTCACTCTGCACGTGACAGAAATTATGACATGTTAAAATAGTAACACATTAACGCAATGTAAAGGCAGCCTAACAGATTAAAAGATCCAATTATTGGTAAAAGTGATGACTTGTAAATAATCTTAAATGTCTCACTGTACACTGCTGTGGTTGAACCGTTGCTTACCCTCTGCACTGGAACCAGGCTTGTATTGCGTTTTTTGTGCTTTTTGAAACTATATAAATTACCTTCAATTAAGATAATGACATTTATAAAATTTACAAAAGCCATCAAAACTAGCAACCATTATCCATAATACCTGATCCATAATTTGTTAGGTGAAACATATGCTTTGATATGTGACTATATTTTCATGTACTAAAGCTTAATTTTATCTGTGTTCACTGAGAAATTGTGTGTGTATGACTGTAAGGTGATATTCTATTATGCCCAAATTACAAAAAACGGAGGAGAGATAACTGTGCTCGTACAAGAGGACACCTGCTGCTCTGCTTCCCAGAATCCTCAGCGCTGGATTACTTATGTAGCTCATCTACATATACATCAATGATCCTGTTTCTGCTCCAACACACGCACACCACACAGGAACAGGATCGTATGCAACTAAATGGAAAACATGCATTCAAGAACACATAATCCTGTCTGATATGTTTTTTAACTTGGTGTTGAATGTAGCCAACAAAATAGAAATAACAATTAAGATTTATTAGCACATATAACTATTTATACGTGCAGGATTTCAGAAACCAGTCCTAAAGGAAATAATCCGCCACTGTCCACAGCACAGAAAATACAGCAGAACATGAGATAATGTCACCAGCCACAGGGAGACTGCAGCAAACACAAATGTTGCTCCACTGGCATCCTATATTTCATCTCCCAGGGTTGAAACAGTCACAGAAGTAGTAAAAAATGTGGAAAAGGGGAGAAAAAGAATACAACACCCTGGAGCTAGTCAGAAAAACACCAATAACTAACATCACAAGTTGAATAATGAAAACCGCATAATTTCTTTGGCCGTCTTTTCTTTTCACAAGGATAAGGGGGATGTTCTTTGGACCCATCCATCGCACTCCTGCCTATGTTTGAGCACTCTAGTGTGCACTATTATAAAGAGCTTGAGTTTTTTCAGACAGAGTGAGAGGCTGTCAGTATTGCCATAGCCAAAGGATGCACTCTAGAGCGTGACAGGCTGACTAGGTGCTCTGAATTGTTGACAAGGAAAACGTTGTTTGCTTCCGGTGTTGGACAGCATCAAATAAATGGAGGTATTTTGCGGCAGAGTAGCATTTCGAGGCTGTCTGAGTCGGGTGGGTGAATGTGGTCTGACAGAGGTGGTCCTTGGGTGCTGCGTAATGTTCTCTTGTAACATTTTAACTGATACACACACTAAAGCAGTACTTCTCAAAGTCCGGACTCTGGTCCGGATCCGGACCCAGAGGGAATTCACTTCCGGACCCGCCTCCATTTCGTATTTCAAGAGCACTAATTGTGTGTAAGGGATTAAAAGTGTGGATTTCCTACTTTGATAAACGCATGTTAAAATAATTTGTTTATTTTTTGAGATGATCCGAAATTAAAACGAAGGCGAGATATTTAAAGTTTTCCTCCGTGATTTAGTTGCCATGACATCCAGTGAGCGTACATGACTTTTGACGTAATCGGACGCAACGCGACACTTCACCGCAGTAAGCGTTTGAATGGGTGTGGAGGATGTCATTGTCCAGGAAAAGAAAAGTTGATGAAGAAAATAGAGTTTTCAAAGAGGATTGGACAGAGAGGTATGCATTCACAGATATCCCAAGTCTCCCGGAAGTTCCAGGAGTCTCCCGCATATTGATAGCGGCTCCCTGATGCCCGCAAATTACTTCAAATCTCCCGCAATGTAGAGCTCGTAGACAATGTAGACTTTGAGAACCCCTGCACTAAAGTATCAGGACATCCAGAGGACACCATCTTGTTTCCTCACAGCTACTTTTGATGGCAAGAAACTTGATGGTTGGTTACTTAAAGGAATATTCCAGGTTCCGTTTTTCTTTGTGTCCTATTCATTTATTTATTTGTTGCATGCACTGTAAAAATAAAAGGTGCCTGGAGGAACCTTTTGGGGGTTCTTCACTTTGCCACACCGGCGGAACCGTCTGTAGATCCTCTAGGCACCCTTTAAAAAGGGGTGGTTCTCTGAGGAACCACACAGGTTCCCTGAGGAACTCTTATATTAGGCACTGCTTGGAAGCAAATTACATTTTTTTTCCATGTTGTTACTATGGCTTCCATTAACTTCTATTAAAACAAACTGAACCAAATACAAAATAAGAATTGTTTATTACATATTTTAGATCCATTTTATTACATACACTTCCGTGCACTTGGGAAAAAAGCTAGATTAATATCAATGAATAGAATACACAGAAAATAGTATAATACATAAGCAACACGAATACAGTAAACAGCCGTGTACATACAATAGGCTATACAAGAAAAGACATCTCAACAAAATGCATGGAAACACATATGTTCCATGTAATAAATCAATGTAAAAAAAAAAAAAAAAATACATTAACATTTTGACTATCCTAATTAAAAATGTGCATCTTCACTTAACTTGTTAGTTTTGTTAAGCTTGTTAAGTCTGATGTCACCTTTTCCAAATCCAAAAGCTCTAAACAAACAACAAACGGTGCTAATATACACTCATTGTGCTGTAATATTCCTGAAAATGTTCCTATACCAAAATCTCAGATGGTTAGTTATTCAGCTATTTTGAATCGTAAAATATTGAAGTCTGGGATGAGACTGTAATTTACACTATGGCTTTTGAAAAGCTTAAACGTGCAACTTGAATCAACAGTGCTCATAAATGGTTGAGTATTTTCACTAGAAACAAGATAGAGGAAGTAGAAGTAGAGGCTTCGACCCGGAAACAGTATTCCTTATGTCACAACAAGCAGAAAACATTTTCCATTATAACAGAGTTAAGGTGCAGTAAAATTATCTGTTGTTCTGTGAATTTTCACTGGTGAATTCCAGTCATTTCAAAAATAATCCACACGATCAGCAATTTCACTATGGGAAAAAAAAAATTTCACTATGGGACCAAGTTGGTCACTGGAATTCGCTGGATTTGACCAACAGAAAGCTGCTTAAAAGTGACTCCTGTGTGAGCTGTGCTTCATACATCACGTCTACACTCAAACCAAACAGAAGCGTTTGTGATCTTCGAACAGCTCCTTTCATGCACCCAAATTCGACACACTTCCTTTAATGCAAGTTGCTATTCTGCCATCTAGTGGCACAAGCATTATTTGTCATCTAAAATGCATCCAATACTCTCCCTTAGTCATAAATAAATAAATATCACCGTAGGCAGTCTGGCTTTGAATGTATTGATATTTTAATCCGATTAAATCCCTTAAAATCAAATATTTCCCTCTGTGTACAAAAAAAAAAAAACTAAACTCCACTAATGAGAGGATACTGAGAAAAGTGCTGCTTCCTTAGACCTAAACCATTTGATTGTTGGGGAATAAATAACAAACAGTTGGGGACCAACCTTGACTCCTACCCCATACACACATTTCCCATCACGTTGCTAAAAATACCATTCTTAACTCAGTGTAATTTCAGTGTCTTATGGGTATCCGTGTTCTGGACAGAGTCCCAAATCACTCTGCTGGTCCGAAGCAGAGAAATGTTAATTCCAAACCTAATGCATGATGGCACTCTCTCCTCTCCATCGAGGTGTGATTTACCCCGTGTGAAAGCATCCTGACAGCCCCCTCCATCATCACACCTCTGTGACCAAATCTATAGGATGCTCAAATCTCCCGGTCCCCGGCTCATTCGCTCTATCCATCCCTCCATCCGCAGGTAAGGCTGAAGTCTCAGTCTATCACTCAGTCCTCTGAGAATAACAGCCCTGAGAAACAGAGGTAGTCAAGCCCACTGGGACGCGAGTGCGTGGAATACGGGCTCTTGGGTTGTTGGATGCTGGTATTCATTAATTAGCACGGACTTCAATCATGTAAAATAGTACCTAAGGCTGCTTTTAATTTTCGCTTGTATCCAGAGCTATTCATTAAGCAGACGATATGAATGAAAAAGCTAAATAAAGCCCAAAAGTGCATGGATGCTACTCATAGACTGTAAATTTAATTTGGAAGCCTATCAAGATGCCTTTATAAGTCATTAAATCAACGTGGTTCAATGCAGAGCTCTAGACTGCATGAAATCCACCGATTCACGCTTGCCTCTCTAGTAATGCTAGGTATAATACTGCATGGAGAGCACAGACTTAAGTGTCTGAAAGTTTGCCAATTCGAAATGCCATTTGAAAACTTTTTTTGAAACTTTTGGGAGATTTTAGATGAGGAAGAGTAAGGCTGCTGATTTCTTTTCAATACTGACCAGTTTTTCATTTTAATTGCATGTGGCATGCAGCTGCTGGTGTGGCTAGGGGGCAGCCTTTTTTCCCCTCTCTCTCTTTGAACTAGTGTTTGTGTGTTTGCTGGAGTGCAACAGAGGACTGGGGCCACACAGTAATGGATTCCCTGCTCGTCCTGTACCATGCAGCCAAAAGTGATTTGTCAGATTATTGCAGGGGGCAAGAGTTTTTCTGCTCATTTAATCAGTTTCTTGTTGTTTGGTTTGGTAGCTGGGGAAAAAAAAAAAAAAAAAGAAAGAAAAAGAAAAAGTTGGCCGCATTACTGATCATGATTTATCACTTTAGATTATAAATCACTACAAATACAACATTACTTCTGAAACATCTACTGTAATAATGAAATTTAGCTACAGTATTTCGAATGGCTGTCAATGGAGAAAGTTGCTTTATGTCTGTGTAATGATATAGTTGCAAAATCTACCAGCAGGGACTAATTAGCAAAACTCAGTCTTGTGTAGCCAGTCCGTTAACTGAGATATATTAAAAAAGTTATGATGATTATAAATGCAATGATTACACAGTAAAACCACAGAAAAATGAAGAAATGCATGACCCGGTGGTTAAAAAAAAAGACACAAACACAAATCACAACCATGGAATATACGGTTTCATTTGTGGATTAGGATAGGATTAATCTTTAGAATTATTAAATTAAACAGTAAAAACATACTCAACAGCATGCCAGTGAGAACCTTATACCCTTTATATACCCAACGGTCTTAAACTTTTCACTTCAAAATAAAAACAATATTTGCTATACAAATCTAAAGAAATTAATATGTCCATTAGCAAACAAAAAGATATAACATAATTGTTTACATAAAACATAAAATCAATTCACAGATCACTATTATTCAAAACATCTTTAATCATCTTAGACCATCTTCCCATATATACTGTATGATTTTTGTAATTATTTTGCTGTAATGTACACTTATATACTGTCAAATGTTTTATTATTCAAATTAATATTTATTTATTTTTTCATGAGGGCACATGCCACATTTTTTGCTGCCTTCATTAAAAGATTTAGCCAAATTAATACCTTAAATTAAGATTACTCTGGTTCTGTTCTTAGGGGCTTAGATAACTTTATTAACAAAGGAGCACATCTGATCAAGGTAATTACGCAATGTTAATTATGGTTCTTAATCACCCTGCTAATTATGGGCACCCTTGCTGGTTCAATCTAAAAATCAAATTGTGCTGCCTTGAAGGTGTGGCAATTCGTTTGGCGAATCTCCATCTAAAGCGGTTTTCCAGCACACTCAGCAGTTCACCTGCTGAGGAAGAGGGGGATGAGGGGAAATCAAGTACAGAAGGCCTATTTTCATTATCTTGCTACTGTTGGTTCTGCATGTCTAATGTGCATCATTTCACCTTCTGAGGAATCCTGGAGTGTGTTGCCAGGCAACATGCACATGGTATGGGGAGCATGTGAAGGTTCACTAGTTTGCCTTGTATAATAATCCAAACAAGCTGAGCAGTCAACAGTGTGACACTTTCAGTAAATGCAAAAAAAATCTGGAGCAAAAGCTCCTTTGGTACTTCTAAACCGCTTCGCTGCTAAACACGGACGTGGCTGCTAGAAGGTATTTTGGGAGTGCATAAAGGAATAGTTCAGCCAAAAAATGAAAATCCTATCATTTATTCCCCCGTGTCGTCCCAAACCCGAACGGCTTTTTCTTCTGTGGAACACAAAAAGACAAATTTTGAAGCATTGGTTGCTCTTTTTCCTATACAATTATTCCCCATGAGGACTGAGGGCTTCAAACAAGAGGCACCCTAAAGTGGGCCATATGACTAATTACAATAGGCCTGTGTGAAGAACAGAATGAAAATTTAAATCATTATTCACAAATAAAAACTTCACCATCCAATAAGCTGTTAACTGCTGCGACCAGATCATTGAGTCAGGGTGTTGAACATGAGAACCAGATCAAACAGATTCAAGAAGGAATCATTCACAATGCATTTGTGAACTGAATCAAAAAAAATCTATAAAAGGATCTCATTCAAAATAATGATTCATTCACAATATCACTGTGATTGCATGGAGAAGAATTACTCTTAATTGATTTAAAATACACACTACTAATCAAAAGTTTGGGGTCACTATAAGACTTTTTTGAAAAATAAATGAATATTTATAATAATAATAATAATAAACTATTTTCAACATTAATAATAATAATAATAATAGTTTCTTGGGTAGCAACACAGTATAGAATGATTTCTGAAGGATCATGTGACAGTGAAAACTGGAGTAATGATGCTGAAAATTCAGCTTTGCCATCACAAGAATAATTAACATTTTAAATATACAAATTCAAAAGACATTTAAATTGTACTATTTTGCTGTATTACTGTTTACTGTATTATTGATCAAATAAATGCAGCCTTGGTGAGCATAAATGGTTTCTATCAAAAATATAACAAAAGAATCTTACCGACCCCAAACTTTTGCACGGTAGTGTAATTTTTACAAAAAAAAATTAGTGTTCCCTGAAAGAAAATCATGAATTAGAAACATGAGGAGAAGATTTTTGTTTGTGCATGAACATCTATGAACATTAATCATAATAATCAAAGATCAAACCACAAAATCAAAATGACCAAAGAAATAAAATCTTATGCAGGGGACACCCACATACTTTAATTATGAATCATATCTGAACTGTGCAAGAATCCCAATACATTACAAAATAGAGAGCACAGATCACTTAATTCAAGAAAGAAATTCAACTCAACTCTAAAACATCTCACTCAGTTAAATAGTTCAAGCAGCAAAAAGATGAGGCTGGAGGATGAACATAATTTAGAGCTTTTACCCACGTTCCACAAGGACTATCTCAAGGAGAGCTCCATTGCCTGCCATTTGCATACATTTCCAAGTGAACAGAGTTTTGTAAAAATTTGGCCGAGTGTCAAAGCGAAGCATGGGGGTTAGCGAACGCTCATCTCTCAGAGCTCCCGGTTCGCACCAAGCAGTGACAATCTGGCCACGTCTCATCCGTCAGTTTCCTGGGTAAGAAATGAACCAGCCTGGGACACTAGCAGATTGCTGGAAGCTGTCCAAATTAATTATAAGGCCTCTCAGAATACAGAGAGCCTACTAGCCTGTGTGCGTCTCTCCCTGTGGCAGGGACAATCGCTCTCGAAGTTGGCAGACACGTTTAATCGAATGATCTCAAGCAACAGAAGTGCTGCATTGCATGATTTATAGAAGATAATTTCAGACCTTACCTGCTGAATTTGTAAACATCATCAGTCAATCCTTTCCAGGATAACAAATAGCTGCCATTTAAAAATATGACTATTAGCATAGGGGCATGGGCTAATACTGTGGATCATAGCCTGCAGAGAAGTGAGTGGAAATTGATTGTAATTGATTAAGTGAACTTGTTGAGGGGGTTTAAGTCTGTAACTGACAATGTATCTGCGGACAGAGACCTTAGTTGGGGTATAGACAGCATATTAAATTTGATGTGAAATACAACAAGGCCATGAGGGACTGATTTACAGTCTATTCAATGGGATCGATGATGTTCAGTGGTGTAAATAAATAATCAAAATAAACTTCCAATTGACAAAAGCATTAGTTGTGAACACGTTTAATGGGTAACAAAAAAAAGGTAATTAAAAAGAAAATTAGCATATGACCTAGGACCTTAAAGGGGTGGTTGATTATGATTTCACTTTTCTAACTTTAGTTAGTGTGTAATGTTGCTGTTTGAGCATACACAACATCTGCAAAGTTACAACGTTCAAAGTTCAAAGCAAAGGAAGATATTTGCTTTTGAAGAAATCGTTTAAGGACTACAACAAACGGCTGGTAGTGACTACTCAAAATTCCTCCCGGGTTAGTGACATCACCAACCCTAAAATGTACATAAACCCCGCCCCCGGGAACATGCAGTCCATATCGAGAAGAGGAAGATTGTTGTAGTAGAGCTAGGGCTGGGTATCGTAACAAAATTTTCGATACCGATACCGATACCTTGACTTCGATACCGGTTCCTGAACGATATTTTTTTCCATACCAATTTTATCAATACAATACAAAACATTACCTAAAAAAAAAAACTTTTATTTTTTCAGTTTGTTGACTTTTTTTACACATATTTTTAGTCTGTAAAAAAGCACCAATGCTAAAGTTTTCTATGTTTCCTAATCATTTAACAACATGTATTCTTTACTTCAATGAGCTCATTGTTTCTGCCTTAACTTAATGCATTGTTTAACAATGAAGCTGAATGAAAATTAATTGAAATGCATTACAGACAGTCACCCCTGATAACAGATCACTCTAAATTGTAATTTAGACATGCATTTTCTGTAAAGCTCCTTTGAAACGATATGTATTGTGAAAAATGCTAAACAAATAAATGTGAATTGAATTAAATATAGGCTACTGGGGTTCGGGATATATGCCTCACGCTCAGCACACATGAAGCTTGCGCAAAGCACTGGCAAAAGTAGCCTAATGATTATGGATGTGTCGGGAAACGATAGCAAGGAGATATTTTAATTGTTTATTAATGAACAAGTGTTAACTAAACGTGTTGGCTGCAAAGATGTTTATTGCGAATTTGCGATGCTGACTCGTCACCCCGGCAGTAGTGAACGCGCGCGCGCCTATATGGATTAGGTAATCAAACTATTTATTTCTAATTGTTTCGTTTAAAAGTAGACATATTTTGAACATATATAGAACTATTTCTCATGTCTGTGAGGCAAGTATCCTATACGCTGAGTTTTGGTTTATATGTGACGCGCTCCAGTTCTTGTAGTCGAAGGCGGATAAACTTTCTACTCTCAAGTGTATTCTGTGCGCTTTTAAGTGCCTTATCAGATTTACCGTGTTACCGGTCTTGGCAGCAATTATCTTGTCGAAAATATTGCATCGTGTGCTTATGGCATCGAGTCGGGTACACTTTTGATCATTTCAACATATTTTCTATCTATCTGGGTTGGACGCTTACACACACACACACACACACTACAGCCTCACGTGCGACGAGGCACGTCTCTGGGCAGCCGCGTAAACTAGTGTTTTTCCGCCACAGCCAATCGTGCTGCATGTTTATTGTTTCACTGACGTTGACGAGATTAACCACTTAGGTACCAAAACTTGGTACCGAAAAATAAGACATGTTTCGATACTCGGTAGTATCGAGGCAATTCGGTCGGTACCTAAAAAGTACCGAACTCGGTACCCAGCCCTAAGTAGAGCATATTTGTGAGTCGCATCCGTCTTTTCACACCCAATACAGTACGTAACACAAATGCAATATCATGTCACTCTGTAAGAATCTTACAAGTTTCCACAAGAGCGATTTATATAAAGGTAAAATGATGACAAAGAATCGCATGTGCAGGGTAAAATTTGTGAAAGAGTACATAAGATTGGAAGCGTAAAATAAATTTGCATGCGCAAGAGAAGATTTGTAAAGGTGTAAATCGCCCTTCAAGTGTAAGAAAAAAATATTTGTAGCATTTAACTGTTATTCGTAAGTGTAATTCATGTATTTTGAAGCTGCAGCTTCATGCTAACGCAAAATAAATAGGATCTGTATTCTTCAGAATTTCATTTTTCCGCGCTTACACTTTTGGCACGGTTTTTGCGCACAAATGCGGCCAAAAGCACTGCAAGCCTGTGAACATCAATTTACAAGCGAAAACAACAGAGGCAGGAACTGCAAAACAGATTAATTGCGTAAAATCAAACTAAAAAAATAAACTGTTGCAAATGTCTACATGACTTGTTGTGTGCATGGGGTAAAAAAGTTCCCGAAATAACCCGATTTGTACAGTTGCGTCTTTCTTTTCCCTGCGCTTCCAGTTTTGGCACGATTCTCTCACTCACTGAGTTTTGCAAGCACGAAGAGGAGGGCGGGTCCACCTTCATCATGTAGCCAATCAAATGGGGGTGGTGATGGCGCAGTGGATAAGACACATGCCTTTGGTGTAAGAGACCCGGGTTCGAATCCACTGTGAGACACCAATGTGTCCCTGAGCAAGACACTTAACCCCTAGTTGCTCCAGAGAAGTGTGACCTCTGAAATATAGCAATTGTAAGTCGCTTTGGATAAAAGCGTCAGCTAAATGAATAAATGTAAATGTAAATGAGCTTCTCGCTGACACTCGATTTACTCTGATCTGATTGGTTCAATAAACACGCCAGTCACCAGAACACATCTTTATCTTTATTTGGCTCAGAAATGTTCTCATTGTCGAAATGGTACTTTTAATGCACACATACATGTTAAACAAATAAATAAACGAACAAATAAATAAATAAATCATGATTTCTTAATAAGCTGTGCACCAGGCTGAATGACATTCATATTGAATTTCGAGCTGGTGTTAATGTTATTGGATTGACATTTTATAGGCCTACATTATATAATCTGTAACACCACTGAGCTGATGTTAAACTTTACAATCAAAACATTGAATACCCATTCTTTATGCAATAATACCATTCTGATGTGTTTTACACATCATGTCTCTGTTCATGGTATTTAACACTCAATTATATATTTTGAAATATTGTCTTGCACTGTCAATATTGATTCTGATTACTTCCGTGTGACTGATCAAGCTATTATATGTAGATAGTATGACTAACAAAATGCTTTCTGTGTCCAGATTTGACTGTAATGAAAAACTGATACTAAATCAACATGAACTCAACTTTGACAAAAAGTAACTAGTTATGTCTGAATAAAAACCCAGCAACCAAGGAATACGCAGCATAGATGTGTGTATATAGGGCTATACAGCTATGTAGTGGTTACACGATGGTATTGCAGGTGATAAATGGTGCATAATTTAGAGATGCTCTTAAAATACATGTTAAAGGGAAAAAATATTATTATAACTCATTTTAGTAAAATAATAATTCTGAAATCCCCCCTGATCAGTAGACCGGTGAAATTATGCATGCAGTAGTGCAGATATTAGGCCTACATTCAGCAGCATTAAGATTACAAACTAATATGGCCTGATGAGCAGGATACATGCACTGAATACACAGAAATGTTCTTTCTTAACACACCAGCTCGAAATTCAATTTTGGCTCATATAGTCAGCCTAATGGTGCACAGCCTATTTAGCAATCATGATTTATTTATTATTTATTTCGGCAATGAGAACATTTCTGAGCCAAATAAAGATAAAGATGTGTTCTGGTGACTGGCGTGTTTATTGAACCAATCAGATCTGAGTAAATCGAGTGTCAGTGAGAAGCTTATCTGATTGGCTACATGATGAAGGTGGACCCGCCCTCCTCTTTGCGCTTGCAAAACTCAGTGAGTGAGAGAATCGTGCCAAAACTGGAACCGCAGGAAAAAGAAAGACGCAACTGTACAAATCGGGTTATTTCGGGAACATTTTTGCCCCATGCACACAAGTCATGTAGACATTTGCAACAGTTTATTTTTTTTTACACAAAGTTTGATTTTGCAGTTTTGCAGTTCCTGCCTCTGTTGTTTTCGCTTGTAAATTGATGTTCACAGGCTTGCAGTGCTTTTGGCCGCATTTGTGCGCAAAAACCGTGCCAAAAGTGTAACCGCGGAAAAATGAAATTCTGAAGAATACAGATCTTATTTATTTTGCGTTAGCATGAAGCTGCAGCTTCAAAATACATGAATTACACTTACGAATAACAGTTAAATGCTGCAAATATTTTTTTCTTACACTTGAAGGGCGATTTACACCTTTACAAATCTTCTCTTGCGCATGCAAATTTATTTTACGCTTGCAATCTTATGTACTCTTTCACAAATCTTACCCTGCGCATGCGATTCTTTGTCATCATTTTACCTTCATAGATTTATAGATTATCATGACAGAATATGCTAATCAATGACTTGAAGATAGTTAACTCCACATCAGCAACACATTCATCAACTAACCATTCAGAAACGTCCTGTTGCATTCTACATGTTGTCACTTCTTCTTGAGTCTCTCCATCATTGTCAGCAGACTCCAGTTTAAAGATAAAAGGAAGAACAGTTTCTGACATTTTAGTGCTTGTCTGCGTAAGGTAATCGGAGCTGCTAACACACAAACAAGAGCTCTTGAAGCTCCACCCTCTGTGCCGGGAGCAGCAGCTCATTTGCATTTAAAGGGACACACACGAAACAACGCGTTTTTACTGACCCTCAAAAAGGGACAACTTTAACATGCTGTAAAAAATCATCTGTGGGGTATTTTTAGCCAAAACTTCACATACTGTACACACACTGGGGGCAACAGAAACTTATTTTACATCTTGTGAAAAGGTCAATTCATAACATATCACTTTAAACCTATTTAGTTTGAATTCATGTTTAGTAGCCTACATTTAAATAATAAATCAGTCCCTCCAGGATTTCGCGATGTTGCGATCGCAACAATTAACGCAACTTCAACAAATCTCCGTGAATTCAGTGCGACTTGCAATTTTGACCAATCACCGCAACTTTTCTCCAACTTTGACCAATCATTGCGGTCTCCTGCAAAGCGTCATCCACTTTCCTCACGCAGCGGCTCACTCTCCTCACAAAACGGGTAACGCACTTTTTCTTTTTTACAAAATAGGTAAAAGTAAAACACATTTCAAAGTTACATGCAACATTATGTTTTGCAGCTAGGCGGGCATTATAACGTGTGTTACAAAGTGAGCACATTTGTCTCTGAAGTAAAGGCTGGACTACAGAGCAGATGGTGAACAGTTTTCTCTGGGACATGGTAAGTCCCTTTGGGATGGACTTTGGGCTTTTTCACTTTGTAAACCTATAACATGCACAAAAAAGATATATAACAATAAAAGAAAAGTCCCGCTCCTCCGTGAGAGATACGAGACCGGTGCATCTCACAGGTGTCGCTCATCAGTAATCACTTGTGTCGTTCTCCCGCGGCCATCAGTCTCGTCCTGCTCGCCACAGTAAACATAATGAATGGCGACTGTAGAACGCAAAAGCCGAATCCCGGAAATTTTTGGCGATCTCGAAATCCTGGGCAGACTTGTCACGGAGACTCAATAGTAGATAGCCTTGTTGTTTAACTGCGCTCTCTTACCGGTAGGGCGTGGCTTGGGAACGGCAAATTCAAAAATAATTTCACATTTCTACTACATAAATGACCCATTTTAAATACACATTCATCTTTAAAGAGGTGAAGTAGGCTATCCCTTTAAGTAAAATCTACCTACCTTTGCCGTTTTAACCTATAAAAATAAATGCCAAAGAACAAAGCAACATTCATCGCAACTTTTTAGAAAAGTGGCCGCAACATCAGGCATTTTAGGCCGCAACAATCACAAAAAAGGCCCGCGAAATCCTGGAGGGACGGATAAATTATTGTTTTGTTATCTTAAACCTCCAAAATGTCAGGTGGTTCAACTTTCTGAACAAATAAACAGACATACGAAAACTATTTAAAATAGTAACTTAATAAAAAAAAAAAATTAAAAATAAACACTAGGGCATTTTAGGTTTGAAAACTTTAATATAAACAAATTTGATAAATATCAGTAGTTTTAAAACTAATTAGATAATTGAAAAACTTTTGTCCAGGAATTTGTATTCTCAAATGTCAGGGTGACACAATTGCAAACAAGGCTATTGTATTATGAATTGACAAGGTAATATCAGTAAACATGTTAATATCAGTAAACATGTTAATAATCATCCAGAGGACCACAACTGATCCTTGTGGCAGAGTGAAAAGGTTTGTAGATCTCTCTCAAACACTGGTAAAACCTGCTAATTTCAAGTCTCTGTGCTAATAGGTTGGTACACTTACCATATCAGGTGGTACAACTACAGTATACATACAATATTTGGTTGTACCGCCTGACAGAAAAAGTGTCAAAAAATGCATTTAAAAATTTTGAAATGTTATTTAACAACTGAAACTTGTTTAAACACATTGTTTGTGAAAAAAGACACCTTTTTAAAGCTTTATTTTTAAATGACCCATTCACATGTAAATGAAAAATGTAAACCTTCCTTTATTACTTCATGATTTTGTGATAATTCAGTTTCAAATAGTTAAAAAAACAAAGTAGATAGAAAAATGTGCTCCTCTATGATAAATATCTCCTATTTTAATACTTTAACTTTAAAGTAAGTCCGTTCAATTTAAAATGTTGCTCTTTTGTTTTGCATGTATAGCCAGTATGCCTAACGGAGTTAGTACAGGTCCTTCTCAAAAAATTAGCATATTGTGATAAAGTTCATTATTTGCAGGTCCCCCAAGGTCTGGAATCGGTCCTTCTCCACAATCTTCCTCAGGGTCCGGTCACCTCTTCTCGTTGTGCAGCGTTTTTTGCCACACTTTTTCCTTCCCACAGACTTCCCACTGAGGTGCCTTGATACAGCACTCTGGGAACAGCCTATTTGTTCTGAAATTTCTTTCTGTGTCTTACCCTCTTGCTTGAGGGTGTCAATGATGGCCTTCTGGACAGCAGTCAGGTCGGCAGTCTTACCCATGATTGCGGTTTTGAGTAATGAAACAGGCTGGGAGTTTTTAAAAGCCTCAGGAATCTTTTGCAGGTGTTTAGAGTTAATTAGTTGATTCAGATGATTCGGTTAATAGCTCGTTTAGAGAACCTTTTCATGATATGCTAATTTTTTGAGATAGGAATTTTGGGTTTTCATGAGCTGTATGCCAAAATCATCAGTATTAAAACAATAAAAGACCTGAAATATTTCAGTTGGTGTGCAATGAATCTAAAATATATGAAAGTTTAATTTTTTATCATTACATTATGGAAAATATTGAACTTTATCACAATATGCTAATTTTTTTAGAAGGACCTGGTATGTCTGTGTTGTAAAAGTTCAAGAAGAAAAAAAGAATCACATCAAATTCAGATCAGTGCAATAGGAGTGATCCTCATCTCAACAAGTCAAGACAATAAATGGATTAGCATGGACTAATGCATGCCAGTCTTTATCTGTACATATGTGTTGCTCTGAGTGTTTTGTTTCTCTGTGAAGTATTATAAACCACGTGAGCTGAGGAACCGCAGCTGAACACAGCTTCAGCAATTCAGGGCTGACAAATGAAAAGTAATTGACTCAGGAGCTAGAAATCAGACCCAGTGGAGGAGGAGTTATCATTCTGAATACTGATCAGCTTATGTGATTGACATCTAACAACACAGAAAAAGCCCAAAGCACAGAGGGTTTCATCAGCAAGTGTGGAAACATTCAAATTGTTACAGACAGCTATGTCTGCAGGTGAAAATTAGTTGGACATCGTGGTCCTCTCTTGGGATGCAACCCCAAAAATAAAAACTCAAGCCAGAATTCTGAGACAAATATCTATGTGCATTATTTCTTAATAGAATCATCAACAAAATACACAATGCACTGTATGATTAATACAAAACAACTACAAAAAAACATGCCTGGACAAAAAAAAAATTCCTCTTCATTTTCTTCTTTGTTAAAAATAAGCCATGAACCAAACCAACCAGCTACAAAGTGAATCACAAAGACAAACTTTGATTTGAAGCAAAAAAGTATTTAAAAATCAAAAAAAAAAAACTAGGTTCAAGAGTGTTCTTGATGGCTTTAAATAAAGAACTACAATCCCATGAAGAATGACATATTAAAAACAATGGAGAAATATAAAACTACTGATTTAAAGATGCTTTAGCCTATACTGCATTTAAAAAAACCTAATAAACTTATTGAAAAATATGCATACGTATACAAAAAACGTCTTTACGTCTTTTACCCATCCAGCCACAGTATATTGATGCATCGGTACTCTTGAAAGCCTTCAAGCGATCCCCACTGTATGGGGAGGGGTTATGCACAAGATATATATATAGGACCATATATAGGACAAGGACCATATCATAGAAGGCAAATTGGGGCAAGTCTTGGGCAGATAATAATGGACAAAAGAAAACTGAGGGTAACAAATAAGGATCGGAGCCTAAAATTAAAATTTTCTCCAGGTATCTCTGTCTCTCTCTCTCATTCAAATGGGCAGTTTGGGCAGCCATACCGGGCGAGATCGGTCGTAAATATGGCGCTGGTCTATTTGGTAGTGACGTAGGTGGCATCTATGAATTGTTCACTGTCAAGGCATCGCGAGGTCATGTTTTACAGCAGAAACCGACAAGCACCCTTGGTGTTTGTGAACACATCTTGATAAGTCCGTTTTAGCGAATCAGCGCGCAATATTCAGGTCAGGTGACAAAGCTGCTAGTCACTTTGAAAAGACGCGCTAGCTGAGAGGAGTTTCGTCAAAGCTGACTAAAAATGATCAAGGATGGATCATTTCAACGAACTTGAACCCGTGATATCTAAAAGCTGAAACTTTTTCACGCAACTTTGCTAAAGCAGCACGTTAGTGCTGAGGGAAAAGCTCCCTGTATTGCGTGTACGTTAATCACAACAACAAAGTTTTTCAGGCGTCTATGTCAGCTGAGGAGATTAACGTTACAAAGATTAACCGGGTGTTTTATTATATATCACAGCAATTACTTGGTTTTGTTTAACTCTGAAACATGAAATGTGGCGTTATCTGCTTTTGCCAAAAAATTACTTGTGGAGTTATCTTTTTTTGCTAAAAAA
The DNA here is from genome assembly GCA_026230005.1 of Gila orcuttii. NCBI lineage: Eukaryota > Metazoa > Chordata > Actinopteri > Cypriniformes > Leuciscidae > Gila > Gila orcuttii. The sequence goes on along the minus strand of JAPDVR010000007.1, from coordinate 26,197,779 downwards.
ACTAACTTTTAATACATAAAAAAAAAACATACTTTCAATGAATTTTAATTTGGTAAGTTACCTGTATTTAAGTTATTATTACTTATTTAAAACAACCCAGCTGCTATTTGATTGGTATTACTTGGAATGCACAAAAAAAAAACATGATTCATGAAAATGAACAAGAATACTGTCATCCATTTCTGCAAATGGACTCTTCTGTAGTAACTCACAATTTTCCAAGAGTTTAAAAAAAAAATTAAATGTTTTATATTTTGGTTGCATTTGTGAGTTAGTAAAAATGTAACTGGTTGTGTAAACTTGGCACATAATATCTAAATATCGGTAAATCAATCGAATCGAATAATTTTTTTGAGGTATCGGCAAATATCGTATTGTTGGCTGAGAGAATCGATATCATATCGTATCGTGATGAACTGTCCGATTTCATTGTCCCTGCATAACTTTCTTTTGCTGCTAATATTTCACTGGTTTGAGTTAAGGCAAGCATATCAAAGTGAGTAGGATGCAAGCTTGATCTTTCCTGGGTGAAGGTGTTGCCATCCAAGAAAAACTTGTGTGCACGACTATAAATTTATAGTCACTAGTAATACATATAAGAACAATATATTTTATTTATATTTAATTAAAAAGATATATACAGAATTATACAAGAAACCTACCGTGCACTTTTATATGAATTTTTTTTCCTGCGAATCTAGAGAAAATGAATAGAATTTTGACTTGCAGAACCCAACTTTTGTGCTCTGCCGTAATTTATATATATATATATATATATATATATATATATATATATATATATATATATATACACACACATATATACACACACACACTTCTTTTTTTAATAATCATTCATAGTAAATTATGCAATCTGCATATTCAATTTAGAACTGTGCTTATCTGTGCTTAGTAAGCATCTTCTCTAGAATTTATATTCTGTTAGGAAACCATGTACCCAAAACAGCTTGTTTTGCTCAATAGCCTGCCAACACGAAGAAAAAAAGACTTTGCATGCAAGAACTCTGCGCTTTCTCTCAACTCACTATGCAATGACAAAACTGGCCAATTTCACCACCTGCCCTGGGCGGTGTTTACACCTCACTCACCTGACAGGGGAAAGAGGATAATTAAAACCAAGGGAATACTTAAGTGTTGCTTGTCCTTTAGGCTGTTTACACTGGTATTAAGATGTGTTTTGGTCAATCAGATCACAAGAAGACGAGGTAGACATGCCCGTTTACACCTGGTGATTTATCCTGTCTCTTTTGTCCACTTTCAACCACTTCTGTCCGGATATCTTCGAGGAGGGTCTTTTCAGATCTTTCAATAACGGACAAAATAAGCTTGTGCAATTTACATATGAACGTGCTTGGAGACGATAGAAAAGCACATGAGAACATCAGCTTTCTTTTCTGCCCTGACAACTGCAAGGACCACGCTGAATGCTTTGATTGCGTCTTAAAAATCAGGAATGGTGAGAGAACATTGTGCTTGATTTGTTTTTCATCTTTAAACCAAACTTGAGTTCAGCCGACAAAGTTTAAATCCCGTCTGGCTACGCACTTCCTATAATGTTTAGCATTAAGTCAGTAGGCGGAGAGTAGACAGTCTTTTGTGGCTGTTCAAACGCACTTTTCGACTAGGCGTACCTCTGGAGGTGGTTGAAAGTGGACAAGCTCAAAACCTTTTAGATCACGTTTACATCCGTTCATCCACTTGTGATCCGATCGACCAAAATGGATCTTAATACCAGGTGTAAACAGGGCCTTAGTGATTTTGAAACAGAATTTAATCAATTACATTTTCCTAGCGGTAACTGACCATTTCAAAACATACTTTCAAAGATCGGTGGAAAACAAAAGTGTTGGGTTTTTCACTATTAGCATGTAAAGGAAAGTACAAAAGTATTCTACACTACTTAAATGAACAGTACTGAACTCTTGGGATTCAATATCTGATGATCTCATCATCTCACAAAATTTCCAAATGTTGAAATGGTTTATTCAACATTTCCTCAAACAATGAGGTACAAATAAGATGTCAGTACTGTGTCAGAGGTCTCAGATCTGCCCAGCACACAGCAGAGGGATTGTGGGAAAACACTGCCTTCATATACCTCTCCACATTCATCTGTCCTAGAGCAAATTGGCTGCCACCAGGGTTGGCAAGGATCATCCTGCTGTAAATGAAGACTGAGCCAACATAGACGGGCCTGTCAATTTGGCCCCAGCATCTTGGGGACCTTCCGGTCCCCAGACCTGCCTGCTCCAACCCTCAGCACTATTAAAAGTATATGCAATTCGACTATGGCCAAGGGAAATATTTAACCACAGCGCTGTCAAAGCGAAGACATATAAAAATTAAACCCCTGCTCTTCCAGGGCCAAAGATGAGAAAGTTAAAGCCATTTACCGAAGTGGAAGCAGCAAGGCGTATTACCTGGGAAACAGAGTGGTTTGTTTATTAGAATAGTAGTACGGGTCAACATACCCGTCAGCGGATTTTCCATCTCACTTGGATTAATGTTCCTCTTGTGCGTCTGCATCTTCATCATTTTGTTATCCATTTAGCTGCTTTATGGCTGTTTGTAAACAGAAACAAAGAGCTACTTGATTTCCACCGCTGAAGAAATGGCTGTCATCTCAAGCACTGATATAAACAGTGGCATAATAATTGAAGTGCTTTGTAAGCTTTGACTAAACAAAACACAAAGGGTACTGGCCGTTGGACACACTGGCAGTGGGGGAACAATCTTCTATTTGCTTTGATTTGTGTAAATCTATTTAAACCACCTGTGCCAATTGAGATCAATGGTTTAATCCAAATGCTAAGTGTTCCTCGCTGTAAATGCACGTTAATAATTATGGCGGCGAGGTGTCATTATATTCCTGTAAGGTGTCTCGAGGGATCCGACTTCAAATGAGAAAGCTTTGTCCCAATTATGGGCATTTAAACAGGGGGAGTTTGAGATAAGGTGAAATAAAAATTACCCTAAAAATATACTGACAAACAAATTGCATAATATCAGGGGTAATGTATCAACAATCCCCTGAAAAGCCTGCCTCCCACAATGTTTAATTTCCATAACTGCGGGTAAAGCGGTTTCGCAGTCTCTGTGGATAATTTCACATGCTTTTGTTTAAAATCTAATACGGTGGAAAATTACCTCCAGTACATTCATTTCCCCCCAATCCTGCCTGATAAATCGTGCCATTTGAGATGAGAAGAAACAGGTGGGTTTTAAACTGCAGCTTGCCTGAGATGACTAGTGCAAGTCATTTCCATTTTGAGAGGTTTCTTTATTGCTCTCAGTTTTGTTACATCTGTTTTCTGCCATGCTCCTTCACCTTGCCTGAAGTTTCTTTGCAACATCGGCTTGTTCAATTTGTATTCCTAAATTACCGAGCATACCATCACTGGCTTATGACTTTCTGAAAACTGAAACACACCTGCAACGAACCAGAACAAGGAGCAACTAATCGTTTCATCTGCGTTTTCATGTTTGTTCACCTTTTTAACACTGAGCTTTAATTGTGTTTCCGAATTAGAGGCACTCGAGAACGTTTAAACAACAGGATAAATTACTCTAATGTTTGTTTTTCCTGACTGAAACAAATTAATCTCATCCCTCACAATTAAACTAACCGAAAATTAGGCAGTATACTCACTGTCAAGACGTGGTTGTCTTCCAAATAAGAGGGGATTTATGTTCGCCATCAAGTCGATGCATGATTTATAGAAGCCAGAAAATGGAATTTGCGGGGGGAGTGGAGGAACGATACTTTCGCATAGGCCTAGGCGAGATAAAATTCTACGTTACAGTGTAATTTGAGCGCACGCGAAAGCTTACCGCAGATTTCCCAACTGGTTGAAGATGGTCGCACGGATATTCGACGCGTTGACCAAAAGAAAGCTGGCTTATTTGAAAAAGACTTATATGTGAGCTGTGCTTCACAATACACGCTGTCCTTTTTCGCTAATGTGACGTTCCCACCTCTCCGCAACTGTCACTTCCAGGCAGATAAGTGATAAAATCTTTGAACATTTCTATGCAAATAGGATGTACTGGGGAGTAACTAATTAAAGTCATTAAACTATGTTCATAGACCTACCTACCTGGCAGGGACGTGCACAGGAATTTTGAGAGGCAGTTGCTCTGACCTGAAAAAAGGGCGCCTGACCTCCCTGGGGCCCTAAGCAAAAGGGGCCCTCTACCTGACCTGTGACGCCGTGAGCTATGTAAACCATTTGCCATTGCCACACAGTCACACCTGACACTTCAGTGCTCCCAATACAATCCTCCCTCCTTTAAACAAAACAGTCAAAGAATAAGTACAACAATATAGAACAGAATGAGGTTCAAACAAACAATATTTATTGAATAGAGTATTTTCTATAGAATGTTAAGATAACAAGTGAATATTAACGTAAACATAAATAAGAAGAAAATAATAAATTATAACCCTGAGCTTTGGCTTTTGGGATTAACTTTGTTTCTCTCTACAGCCTGGGTATTTTCGGCATCAGTATGATTTTTTTATTTTTATTATGCATGTTGAAGCAATTCTTGATTTATGGTTATTATTTACTGAGGGATGTGCATCCATATTGACTATGTCCAGCTAATCAACATTTTAAATTCAATATAGCCTATAAATCAATAATCAATCAATGTCAAATTGTCAATACATTGCTTTCTATCTTGCATAATTAGTGCAGTTGTTTAGAGTTTTTAACTACACTGAGACTAGATAATCAGTGTCTTGTTTTATAATGTGTACTTTGATTGGGAGTGCCATCATTCACGTGCATGTATTGTACAGTATTTCTGGTCTCCACATATTTCTGCTTGAAAAATGCGAGTTTCATTTCATGCATGCGCATATGAACGCACGATAACACACGCGACGCGGTTATGTTTTCCGAGCTGCAGTAAACAAACACCGTTGCACTTTGTCGTTTATCAAAAACAAACGTAATAAATAATTGTATTTTACTCTCACTTTTGTCAGGCACAAAGTGATGCAAGAGATGCACTGACTGCCTGTCCAGCTAGGTTAGCAAGACCGAAAAACATCAAACTTTACTGACATCAAACTTAGAGAGGAGAGAACACAAGTTTACCTGATTGTTGTTCCCGCAATTCACTCTCATGGTTTTTTTCTTCTTCCTCTTTTCGTGACCAGAAGGATAGTTTCGCTTCATTTTGTCATGGATGTTGTACACATTAATTGAAGCGCTATGACACGAGATGGAGGCGGGGCCTTAAGTAATTTGCGGGGCCTTACGCACCGGTCGCGTGCAGCGCTGCAGCCACATAAACAGTTTGCCCTTCCCTTACCTACTTTCACTTTCGGTGCCCGAATGGAAGTGAATAAAGCTTTGGTTTTTTTTTTTTTTTATCTAGGCCTACGTGAAATTCTGCATCCATTGTACGATTTTTATTTTTATTTTTTTCCTCGGAAGGGCAACCTGAGTCGAGAAGGGCACATGGGCAGTTGCCCGGGCAACCTGAGCAACCCCCCTGTGCACGTCCCTGCTACCTGGTTATTTTCAAACTAGTGTGTGACGAAACGATTCACTTCATTCAAATAGCACTCGGAAGTTTGAATCGTTTTGCGAACCGATTCTTTTAGACGGTTCAAAAACTGATTCACCTGGGGTCTCCAATCATTTACAAAATATCACCCTCTCCGCTAGATGGCACCTACAGCCAATTGTAATGATGATTGTCCTTTTGCCATAGATGGGCATAGTCTTAATGCAGTTAAATGTTTAGTAGCTATAGGGCTACTGTTTTTACACAGGTTGTATGGTGCATGTCTGCTTAGGCTAATGCACAACAACTGTATGCCTGAAATGTATAAATAAATACATATCAAATATATGTTTTAGAACAGCAACGGTTCTGAAAATGGCTGTAAGAGGTCTGGGTGAATTAAATAGCCTACATGCTCAAATGTCATTTCTCATCTGCACACATAACATGATACATGTGTTAATATGAAGTAAAAGGAAAACGAAAAAAAAACCAGTGCCAAGCACAATTTGTTCTACAGCAGGAAGTGATTTTGATCAGCAGCTGCAGACCAAATCACACTTTATCTCAACTCGGTCTGAATGTGAAACTATATAGCCTCACTGAAGAAACTCAAAACCCCCTAAAAGATCACCATATCAAAAGTTCTCTTTTGGTTTTGACATGCCCACTAACAAAGGCATGTTGTTCCACCACATCAAGAAAAACAGAAAACAAAAATGTTTTAAAAATTCATTATTTTGTCATTCATTATTTAGAGGCAGCATCGGCATGATTGATTTGCAGGCTTTCTCTCCCTTTTTTCTGCCTAATTAGCCTTTGGGCACTCGGTCACAATAATACAAGCCATCTTTTGTTTCCTGTGGCAGCCTTTACTCTGGGATCCATACACACGCACACATGGGAATACTACATGTCACTAGAGAGCAACTCCCCATCATGGCTGCAGGGCAGGAGTGGAGCCACACGGTGGAACCGTCACCATCCTTCTTACTGATTTATGATCTGGAGAGCAACAATAAAACAAGGAGGAGGCCCAATTATTCTTCTGAGGGAAACTGGAGAAAGTATGTTAGCCTTGACTGCTGGAGAAGTGGGCGTGAGAGAGAGGAAAATGAGTCTGGCCCTACGCAGCAGGTTGCTTTTCACCCGAAACCCAGGCATCTCTAACTAAAGTCATGGAGAAACAGATAGACCAATTAATGAAACCAATTAAACTTTGGTGTCAGTGGCATTGCAGAGGTTGTAGCTTAATATTTACATTAAAGCTGAAAAAGTTCTGAGTTCATCTGAGTTCAAAAGTTTTTTTCACATTACAAAAAAAACAGCTGTTTTAAAATAGCCACGTGTAGGCTTTTTATAGTCGATAGCAAATACTGATCTCCCTACAGAATTCTTCTGCGTATTATCAGTTGGTCTCACAGTAAAGCTGTACAGTGGTTGAGTCTTGCAGTGCATGCAATATAAAAAAGCTGGATATGAAATGTTACATCGTGAGAACATCTGAACACCCAGAGGAGAGAGAACGCAACCGCTTAAGAAGGAAAAAGAGAGCAGTCTTCACATGAAACAGTGATTCATCAAACTTTGATTAAAGCACTGATATATGCCATCTCTAATAGCACTCAACAGCGTGATCACAGATTAAACCAGGAATCTGAAAGTCGCTTGACATATGCTTTGATTTAAGTTCAATCAAAGGAATAAGGGGAAGATTGAGGATCCTGAATTCAAGTGTTTGGAGTGCCACCTGGTGACTGTTTACCATATTGTTTTTTTTATTAAATAAATCTTGACAGGGTCAGTGTCAGATGAGGTTACCACTTTAACCCTTGTTCTCTGTTTGGGACCCCTGTCTGTAAGACCCCAAGGTCATTTTAATAGCTCAAAAAGCATACTTAAAATTTTAATATACATTTACAACTATATATATATATATATATATATATATATATATATATAAATTATTATATATTTAAGAAATTTTTAAAAATGAAAATGTAAAATTGAAATGACTTAAAATAACTATTATTAATTTTAAATATACAGTATGGGGTCAGTCAGTTTTAACAGAACATGAGAGTTTATTACACATGACTCAAAGATTTTCATATCTGGAATAAGTTTTGAACCCCAAAAAAGCAAAACGTAATGGTTCAGCCAACACACAGATCACACAGACACTCTTCCATCACTATGAATTTAACCATCATAATAAGGATGCAAATGAACATCATAATCAGCCTTCTTTCACAGATGGCAGTGCACATGTTGTTTTCCGTCTGTGCGTCTACATTTGTGTGATGTGTTTATTTTGGGAGAATTCAGTGACCCTTTAAGAAACAGACTAATTTTGTGAAGTGAATCACACAAAAACTCTACTTTGTCTTTGTTAGCCAATGAGATGCATTAATACTGACAGGACTAGGCAGATCGGGAGATTTATGACTAAAGTGCAATGACTTCTGAACCCTCTTTTGCCCTGGAGTGCTGTAATGAACACACAACCCTACCCTCGAAGCACAGCTATGACAATTAGCATAACAGGAGCAAGATGTTACATAATTAACTTCTCAACCACGCCATGCTAAAAACCGTTGACATATGAGAACATAGATGTGTAAAACTGTGTTGCATTATCATTCTCCATGATAATGAGTTTGTAGGAACAGCATATGTGCATATCTAATCTTTGTTCTGATTTGCTGTGCTTGGTGAAGAGATGATTTACATCGATCAAAGAACTTAAATGACATAACGTCATTATAAATAGGAAGATCTGTTTGCCACAAACATAAATCAGATCAGATTAACCAGTTCCCGTAAATACCATATTCTATGTGACTGCAAACCCTGAAGCTGTATCTGAAGAAGTCTTGGACTCTAGTTCAAACTTTTTCACAGACATTTTCCATTAATATGGTAGATTCTATTTTAATTGTTGGATATACAAATAATTCTCAACCGTATCCATATTCAGCTATTAAAATCACACAACAGTGTCATAATTTTGATAGCCTTGACTGCATCTGCCATGCTCAACCATTTGACACAGTTACCCACATTATTGTGAGGGTGGGAAAAAAAACAATAAAAATTGTTTCCTTTTATTTATGGATAAAAAAAAAATCACCCTAGTAGTTAGCTCCCTATAGCTATTTAGTTAGCTTTGTTTAACGAAACAAAAAACTTCATTTTAAGAATTTCAAACTTTGTTTTTTTTTTACTCTACTTTTTGAAAGTGCCCATGCACTGACTTTCCACCCATTGAGCAGATAATGGTGGAAAGCAGCCCTGTGGGAGGCCTTGAAACCCTGAGCTGAATGCAGTTCTGCTCCAGATGTGTCACCCTGCCATTTTCCACAGCAATAAAGCACAATCGCCGTGCTCCGCTTGTGTGCTTTCAGAATGGCTGTGTCATGTCACTAATCTCTGGGTGCTTGCCTTTGTGTGTGGCTCCTTCAAGCCTGAGCTCTAGCTATTCACTTTGAGCAGGCCACACTTCACACCTCCTGTCCTCCTACCCCCCCCCACCACTACAAGACAAGAGGCCATCTGCCCCTCTAATAGATGTCAAGAAGACTCCTGAGGAGGAGTGAGGTACAAGCTTGACCTCTCAGATTTTAAAGCCATGCAACTTCCAAAAAAATGATTTGCATATGGACCCTTTTCACAGCCGTTTCCACAGTTATTGAAATATTAAACCTAGCGATGTTTTTTTCTTTATTATTTTTGAATGCACATTTATAACATACTGATTAAATTACAGAAAAATGGTTAATGCTTCTGCATGAGTGTTTCTACAACGGCTGAGGGAGTGACAGCAAATTTGACATCTTTCTCTCTTCTAACCAATGTAATCAATCCCTCAGTATTTTCTTTTGCTATAGGGGAAATGAGAACGCAAGCAATGCATTTGTTGTAGGCTACAGTTTATGTCCACCATATAAAAGTTTACCCAACTACAGTATGACTTCTGAGAACCCCAGGTAAAATGTGAAAATTGTCCATTATATTTTATCTTATTAAGTGTTATTTTTTCTTCTGTTATGTTTTATGTCACTTGGGGCTTAAGTGAGCCAGGACATTCATTTGTGCCACCTCAAAAAAAAAAAAAAAAAGGCTGAGACCCCTGTGTACGGTTGTTAAAATATTTATTCATGTCTATATCTAAATGAACAGGAGGTTAATGCGATCAATATAGAGTCTATGGCTCTGCGACCACTGTACTTAACCATCGGTTGGTTTTAAAATGTCATAGAGCATGAGGTCATGCTTTAAAGTGGCTTTCTTGATCATGAATAAGCCCCTCTCTCATTACAGGTGACACAGAGGTGAACTTGTTTGCACGAAAGACCACAGAACAAGAACGCAGCAGTAAGTAGACCAGTATAAATTCTAGCTTGACAGTGACCTCTCAGCATGCGCACAAGGGGAAACAAACAAGTCACAACTTCTTGTTTTTAATGGTTGCTCTCACGCAATCAGTGCGCAAAACAAGGAAATGGGCAAATGTGACAGTGACTCATCAATGTCCTCGACTATAGATTTAATTTTAGACAGGCGATTTTATCATGCATAAACAGGCTAGTGTTGGGTTAGGGGGGAGTAAACTAGACAGGGGAAGTTTCTGGTTTGAACAACATGAGAAGCTCCAGCCATCAGCAGAACACCAGCCAGGTTCACAGAGAGTTCAGCCACTGGAACACTGTGTTTGAAGTAACATTGAATGGCAGAAGTTTGGTAGGGAGTGAAAGGGAGAGCTAATTACCCTGCAGACATCAGCAGACGGCATCATTTTTTATTGCATGTTTTTTTCAAACTAAATGGCACTGGTAAAAACAGCTCTGCAGGAAAAGGTGCTCAGGCTTTTATACTTTAATACTTCTTAATGTAAGTGCTTTTTGAACACCTGCTTTCTAGAGTGGTCTTGTCATTAGCTTATATCATTGAATAAAGAAGTTAGAATACAAGGACAGATACTTTTTCAGTTTTACAGTGAGTGTCTGGGAAGATATACTTTTGCTAAGATGTTATATGGGGTTACCATATGCTCTTTTCCCCAGACATATCCTTTTTTCTAACCTTAAAAAACATCCAACCAGGATTTCTAAATGAACTATGCCAAGGATTTTGCAGGAGTTTTTCTATTGAAGTGCTCTCTGGTCATCATTTATTATTATTATAGATTAAAGGTGGTAGGCAACTGTAAAAGGTGGCTGCCTGTTTCGGTTGCTGTGTTCAGTGACTGACGTCTGTCTAACTCTGCTTAGCATGAAACGTGCTACGTTGACCAGCAGGTAGGACATCGCACTATTGCATTCAGATTAAAACAAACATTTTGTGGTCCTACGCCTTTCAAAGACGATATACATATAAATACATTTAAGCCACTTAACTTAATGATTGCTATTAGGATGTGAAGAGACTTTCAACCAGCATAACAAAAAATATTTCTGGAACAAATCACCTAGCCTACCTTTAACAGTTATATGATTATCATTCTATGTGCACATATTTCTTTGTGTTACTTTGACTATTCTCTTTTGATTCCACCTTCTTGCACATCATAATTGGTCACTGCAAAGTGCTCAATTTTGGTCAAACTGCTTTAAAAAGATTTCTGTTTTTATATGTAAATGGTGTCATGTACACGCCCTGGCTCATGCATTTCGAGGCATGTCTGAATCTGGAGCATCAGATAAGCTGTGTTTTTTTTTTTTTTTTTTTATGTCCCTTTAGTGTTCATCAAATACAGATTAAACCTGAATCATGCATATTAGATGAGTTTGAGGAATGATATATATTTCTATAAATAAAAATACTATTATTTATATTGTTTATGTTCACACCTTGTGTAAACAACTTTTGCAAAATTTGTTTTAATTTAATTTATTATTTAAGTTATCGCTGCATTGAGGAAAACTTTATGCAAAGTATAAGCAAAATTAACAATAACAAGATAAGACTAAACTGCACAATGGAACACTCTTATTGCACATCATAAAATTGTTCATATTTAAAACAGACCTATTTTGAATGGTTTTATGGTTCAGTGTTTTAAGACAGGCTTCCCCCTGATAAATATGAAAAAGTGATTTGGCCTTAGGAACACCTAAGAACAAATCGGAATAATCCATCTTCTGCAGAAGAAAAGCAGAGAAATGTGATATGGGTGTCTGAGGGCACAGACAAAGCGCTCAGAAGTTGGTTGAGTAATAATTTCTGGTGTCAGACATTGAAGACAATAATAGGTGATTCAGTCTGAGTAATGAACTTATAGCACAGGTGTTGTCATCACCTGGAATGATAACGTTGATTTAATTAACATCAGCCGTGGATGCCAAAAGAGTGTTTGCACGAGAAATGCTTTTAGTTCTTAAACAACAGCACATCTGTTAAGGAACAACAGTCAAAATGTACTATTTCTGCAGGGGTTAAAACATTTCCAACGCTTGTGTATTTTACAATGAACTCTTCAAAACAAAACACATGATGAAACCGTGCCAAGGAAATGAAGCAAAATAGTGTCTCATTTTGCATCCTCTATAGAGTTTAGTTCCCTCCAGGACTACCAGCTGCATCTGTTGATGTATCTTCAAGTCACTTCATCTTGTCAGTTACATATAAAACCAGATGGAAACCACCCCGGGGACGTGGCCCTGCTAATTCAATTAGACAGGCCTCAGCCGTAGCCCCAGATATAGGCAGTCAGTGGACACCCTGAAAAATGGCAGATTCATCCCCACTGCCACCCTGAAGGCTTAGGGCCCATGATTGATCAGACATTGATTTGATTTGAAGTGAGAGTGAAGAGCACTTTCCTGGGATCTAAGTAAGAGGTCTGAACAAGATTTCCCTTGTCAAATCGTCTGCGTCCTGTGAAGTGACTTTGGCTGTGAACAATAGGGGCTTACAGTTGAATGCAATTCGAGCACGATTCAAAACACATTGCTGTGACTAAGTCAAAACAGAAGATTGTGACATTTTGAGACATTTTGTACAGCATCCAATATCTGTCTATACACTTCAATCAAGAATTCTGTTAATTTTCAGGCCATCTATTATAGAGGTCTCATGCAACCTAAACTGCCTTTTAAACAAAATACTGACATGTTTTTCTATTTGAGATATACGCCAAATGTGATAATACACATGCCGACTAAAGGCCTGTAACACCAAGGACAATAAACAGTAAAAAAAAAAAAAAGATGCCTTAAATTTTTAAGTACAATCAACTTGGATGTTTCACCTTAAATTATTAAACATGTATAACATAAAATAAGTTGAAAATTGCTTAAAGCTCCAGCCCGTAACTTTTGGGGGTTAAAAATTATCCAAAATAAATTTGTGAGCAAGCAGCCTACATAACCAGCCAGTGTTCAAAACTATCTGCTTGCCTTAAAATGGTAAGCTCATAATAATGTTTTTAATTCCAGTGGTACTGGTGGATTTCCGCGCGAAATTCAAGCATGTCTTTGCGTCATTACGTCACATCTGTACACATACAGAAGGTGTCTCGGCTAGTAGGCTATATTACATGTGAGGATGTTGGAGGTGGAGATTTATAACCTTTTTTAACAGCACTTGATATAATTAAAGATCAATTTAATGGCGGATCCAGAAAGGTTCAAACGACAATCACCAGTGACAACTGGAGATTCACCCGTTGTAAAATGCAAAAGACTTCGGACTTTGGAGTGGCTACAGAGAAAAAGAGACTGCAACAGGGCCATGCGAAAACAAGGATAAATATAAGAAGGGCATTAAATGTAGTCCCTCAATGCTGATGTTGTTAATTCCAATTCCTGTGATTCCAAATGCCAGTATCCACACCGGCTCGGTGACTGACAGCCGCACATTCTCCTCAAAACATTGGATTCATCCGCACTGTGAATGGGCCTTAACTAGTAATCTAATTTTTGTGGATCCTCAAAACACTGTTAAAATGTAATGAAGTATGACTGCCTTCGCGGGGGTTCGAGCCTTAAATGACACTTTGTTAAATGTGAACAGACAATGCTTATATCAGGATTATATTTTGGCTACTTCACAGAAATGCTCTCAGTTTTGCTGTCTGGATCCTGTCGTCAACAGGTTTTATCGGTGAAGACATCTCAGTATTAACAAGTCATAACAGGAAAAAAGGGAAACTGTGGCGTGAAATACAATACAAAATAAACTAAGGGCCGTTACTTACAAAGACCATGCTGGGAGTAAGATTCCCTGTCTGTCCACAGAAAAAGCCAGGAGGCGGAAAGTTTAGCCAGGAGGGGAAAGGGAGTCCTCTGTTTTCCTTTCTTAAAACACAAAGCCTCATGGGAATCTCCTTTCAGTTTCAGACTTTCATACTTTAAATATACAAATAACAAGGCAGTATTATATGTGGAAATTAGTCCTTTATATAGTGTACACTGAATATAAATGTCAACAGTATAAGGAAAAGAAGTGTGTGTGTGCATGTGTGTTACAATGAAAAGTACATCAAAGTAAATATACAGTAAATATATTCTTTAAATACATGTATCTGTGAGTACTTGGCCTTGCACAGCAGTCGGGCGTCAGAATTTGGAGTTCAGACAGTAGAAGCCTATAATTATGTCAAGAGTTTTACGTTGTGGGCCATCATTATAGCTTACAGCCTATGAAATTGAGTAACAAAAACAAGTCATGTTAACAGGTGCTTGTTTTACATGTCTCTCTCTCTCTCTCTCTCTCTCTCTCTCTCTCTCTCTCTCTCTCTCTCTCTCTCTCTCTCTCTCCCTCTCCCTCTCCCTCTCTCTCACCTCCAGACAGAGAAAAGAGAAAAACTACCATTTGTTTTCAGCTTGCTGCAGGCCATTGCTCTGGTCTCGTCTTTCAGGCTTCAAGAAACCAGACCTTGGAGAAGACAGAGTGTGCCGGTATGACTGTGCTGATTATGAACGCTTTGTTTCAGTCTAGTGTTTAAGAGATATCCGCATGTCAGAGCTCTGTATGCATGCAGTAGCTGTTAGTGTGAATGTTCTTGATGCATTATGGTGTTCACGTTGGTGATGCAACGTGTCCGTTACTTCACTCTTTAAAATGTCCACTCTATCTGTCTGAGATAAAAAATTATATTATAAAGATTCTAAAAAAAAAAAAATTAAAGAATATTTATAATATTTAGTATATGTAATATTTAGTATTTTATGACTGTTTTTCCTCAAAAAAACAAAAGTTTTATTTTAAAAATGCAGTTTGAAATATTCAGTGTTTAATATTTAGTTTTTTTCTAAAAATGTCCTAGTACCTTAAGTGACCTTAAGTGGATGTGTCAACTCTTCCTCCTGGCTTCCTATAGAAATATACAAAATCTAAGATTAAGTTTTTAACTGATGTTGAGCTTCCGCTTCACTCCATCTGGACTGACTATACCTCGAATATGACTTGACATGAGACTAATAACACATCAGTAACCTAATAAATAATGAACAACTCTGAAATGCATTGTGGGTGCTCGGAACGCTCATTAGTAGCGTGCCTATGACTCTTCCGTTCACCCATTCATGAGGTCTTATGAGCTGTCATCTGGTGCACCGTCCCTCTTATCTGAGTCAAGTCAAGCAGAATTGAGCGGACCATGTGTTTGATGTGCTCTTTCTCCTCTACTTAAGCCACTCTGGCCATATGGGTGGATTTAGAGCAGGGGACACTTGAAAGGGGGCAAAAGGAGCTGCTCCCCCTCGACCCTTCTGTCACATATAGATAGGCATCATGTTCTTCTGCTGAATGCACACAATGGGCTCTGTTGACAGTTCAGACAGGTATATCTGTAAATAAAACAGCTCAACAACAGTAAAACAGTCTGTCAAAAATGTAGGTTACAACTGATTGTTTTGATTGTTTTGTTATGGAGTGGATTTTTAGGTAATTTCTCTCTGATAGAATAACAGACAGAGAGAAGCTGTACCTACGGTCTTGCAATTGCTTGTAAACCCAGCTAACAGGGAACGTTCTCAGAACTTTGGCTTACATGGAAAGGTTTTCTAAAATATTAAATAATATGACTCAAAAGGGAGAGTAAATGCTAAGTGTTGTATAAAGTGTTAGATGAAAGTTTTCCTGAATTGCTAAAACACTAAACCCCATTCTCTGAACCAAATTCTCAATAGCCTAAACCAGTTTGTTGAATAAATCCCTCTTTCTGTAAAACATTAAACAAGTTCAGGTAGTTAAAACACTGTTTGCAAATCTCATGCACTCTTTTTGCAAAACTAGAAACACATTTCGCACTGTGATGCACTTATGTTTCAAAAAGCTAAACACAGAAAGGCAAACGTTAAACACAACTAGAACACAGTTGTCATCGTTTAAACACAATGACTCAAAATAGTTCTCACTTATTTCTAATGATGTGTCCAAACCAACAGTACATAATACAAGTCAGTTCAGAGTGCCAAAATTGACTCAGAATGATGCACTGAATGTTGATACCAACAATGGATGGAAACAATATAAGAGGGAGAGGAGGAAGAGTATGTGTATAAGAGGTGGTGAACGAAGAGGAAGAAGATGAGAACGAGGATGAGGATGAGAAAGAGCAAGGTGTGGAGAATGTTGTCAAGGCTGGATCTGGCTTTAGGGTTTTTCCCTTTGCCTGCCAAGATGACATTGTCTGAGATGTGGACAAAGTCCTCAGGCCGGACCCGACATGAAGACGTGATGCTGAAGCGGAATGAATCTCTCTCTTTGACCTTGATTTTTTTCAGTTGCACAACTCTTCTGAGTGTACTGCAATACTGAGAGTAAAGCAGTTTGAATTGAATTTAATTGTGTACTGTAACATGCTTTTCATTTAGAATTTCTTACTGTAACCTTTTTGGCCTTTGCAGTTGGGTCACTGTATTTTCACAGTATTCAAGTGCTTAATATACAGACATTCAATACAATATTCAGTACAATACTATACTTACAGTACATATAGTATTCAATTTATTCACCTTACTACTCTAAGATGTCATTACTTTTTTACGTAATTACAAAATGTATTTACTTTGTTACAATATACTTTTGTTCTGTAACTAACTGCATGCTTTGGTTGCTATGTTCTCCATTTTTTTTTTATGTATTGTCTAATGAATGATCTGTAGTGTTTATAAGATTGACTCATGTATGGTCTGAAGTCCTTGTTTGATTTTGAGCACAGATAAAATGGTTTTGAGGCAATTGTTTGATTTTGCCAGAAGAGTCAGAGGTTCTGTGAATGTGGTTTGAAAATTTGGTTTTATGTTTAAGGTTTTGAGAAAATGAGAATGTGTTTTAGCAATTAAGAAAAACTGTAATGTTAAGTGGGAGATTTAGTAGTGTTTAATGTTTTGCTAAGTTAGTTTTAGAAGAGTTTCTGTTATGTTGGGTTTTTTGGGGGATTACCATCATGGTGACGAGTGGAGCATGTGCTTAGTTTGAGAACAAGTATAAGGTATTAGCTTTACACTGCTTTGCTCATTCAGATATTGCTGTGCTAATTAAAGCATTGTGTTATCTGTTAGCATTTACTGAATTACCCAGCAAGCAATAGTTGTCATTTCACCGTCTCGGTTAAACCGATATAGTCCGACTATATATGAGTAACTCACTTCTAGCCAAAATAACCTTCAATTTGGTTACATGTCGTTTTTTTCCAAACTAACTTATATTTATCCAGTTCCATCTGGTTGGAAGTCGGAGTCATCACGCCGGTATGGAGACGAGTTTGTTCAGGATCAGTGCCGATGGCTGTCGTGTCGCTGAGGCCTTCACACGACTGATGAGGCTGGCACTTCAGGGATGCGTTGTGGATGGTTCCAGGCGCAGGTCCACCATCTGATCTGGATACGGCCCGGATCTGGCTGACTTCAGTAAAGCTCGGAATAAAGAGAAAGACTAACATTAGCATAGATGCCATTCTTCTTATGATGTAACGAGTACATCCGGTGTTATAGGAAGTGTCCCTGGTTCCGGCTGATCTAATCTATAGCCTAATAATCATTTAACTGATTTAAATAATAGAAATGTATAATGTTCTATATGAATGCCAGATAAATGACATGCATTTTTAGTCTAGATTTAAACTGACAGAGTGTGTGTGTTTCCCGGACAATGTTAGGAAGACTGTTCCAAAGTTTAGGTGCAAATAGGAATAGGATCTACAGCCTGCATGTTGATTTTGATATTCTAGGTATTATCAACTGGCCAGAATTTTGAGATCGCAGTAGACGTGAAAGACTATAATGCGTTAAGAGCTCGCTCAAGTACTGGGGAGCTAAACCATTTAGTGCTTTGTAACTAGTCAGCAATATTTAAAAATGTATACAATGTTTAATAGGGAGCCAATACAGTGTTGACAGAACAGGGCTAATATGGTCATACTTCCTGGTTCTGGTAAGAACTCTAGCTGCATCGTTTTGGACCAACTGGACTTTGTTTATTAAGTGTGCAGGACAACCACCCAGTAGAGCATTACAATAATCTAGCCTTGAGGTCATGAACGCATGAACTAACTGTTCAACATTTTTCATTAAAAGCATATATTTTTAAGATGGAAGAATATGGTTTTACAGATGCTAGAAACATGGCTTTCAAATGAAAGATTGGTATCTGAAGTAACTGATTACATCAGTTTATTTTGGGTTTACAGTGAAAACTGGGTGTTTTGCAATCTTATGTGGCATACTAACCCATGGTCAGTTTGCTCAGCTTCAGTATTGCAAATTAAACCACAATTTAGTCGTTGGTGAAGGAAGGTAGGAACTTATCATGGAGAAACAGCAAACACCCTTTCCTTCAGACTCCATTTTATCCAAGAAATGCTTGAGACACTTCTGTGGTTTGTTTTGGGCTATGAGCCAATAATGAATATAAATTTCAAGCAACACCCCAGGGGAAGTGTCACCATTTGAAATTTCATTTTACCCAACCTATTTTTTCCTTTTTCATTACCCCTTCGTTTTCGAAGTAAACTCGTGTCAGGACGTGTGGGCAAAGAAAATGTGTCAGTGATTTTTTTTTTTTTTTTTTATATGCAAACTGTAGTGCTTCCTGTTGAAAGTTAACACCAAAGATCAGGCAGGCACCCACTCAAAGCACATAGTACAACATGTGACTGCCTGTTTAACATGGTTTCAGTCACACTTGAGTCACATGTAAACAACATGCAGCAAACCACCAAAGTGAGAGTCAACATTTCTCATCACACATAATTTATTTGAATGGTAGTGTTTGATATCGACACCAAACTTTATGAAGGCACATCTTAAGCCTGTCTAACAAATTCTCCAGTGATTTCTCTCCTCTAATTTCAAAGCGCAAAGTCATGACCTAATGCTATAAGAGGAAGAGCTTTCAGAAAGTGAATAAGTCTGCCCACACCCAAGTAGGAAGCGTAAAAAGGTGCCTTTCTTAGATAAGGCAAACCTTTGTCCTTAAAAATGTCCATTGTCAAATCATAAGACTTCCCTTACACAGTCTTTAAAATTACATTAAGACATTTCCTAAGTTAAATGTTTCAATGATATGCTATAGGCTTAGAACTGTCAAAGTGCATCCGAATCTCCAAAGTATATCAATGTATCAGTGTCATGTGGCGCTTTTCCACTGGATGGTACGGCTCGGTACGGCTCGGCTCGGCACGGCACGGTTCGGCTCGCTTCGCTTTTCCACTGCGTGCTACGACTCGGCTCGGCACGGCTCGGTTCGCTTTAGCTCGGTTGCTTTTCCACTGCAGTTAGTACCACTTCAAAGTGGGCGGGATTATGATTGATCGTTTTGTTTACCCGCTCCTCGGCAACCAACAAGAGGAACGTCTGCGCTTCTCGTCCACTGACCACGATTCAGCCATTTCTTTTTTGGAAGTTTTTTTTCTTCAAGCAAGTCAAGCAAGTAGTTTTAAAACAGATGTTACAGCGGTGGCTGTTACTGGCTATTTAAATCTAGCGGGTTTGATGTCTCCCAAATACAATGACGCTGGTAGTGACGATTCTGTCTGTCTGACCAATCAGTGATCTACAGTGCTTTCACGTCACATTTTAGTATCGGTACGGTACACTTGGAACCTCAACAGAGGTGGTACCATTTAAAGCGAGCCAAAGGGAGCCGTACCGTACCGTACCACGCAGTGGAAAACCGGCACAAGTGAGCCGTACCGAGCCGAGCCGTACAGTACCATGCAGTGGAAAAGCGCCAAAGCGTGCCGTACCGAACCGAACCGTACCGTACCATGCAGTGGAAAAGGGCCAATGGATGCAAAAGAACTGGATTTTTTTTTTCAACACAGTCACGAAAAACATTATGATATATGAGTAACACTATCATTTACTCATGAAAGATGAAAAATATTCTGGACTGGAACATGACTAGGCAAATCGTATCATGCCGTTCCTCTGGTTATGTTGGGTGGGTGGGTGATGAAATACGCAGAACACAACCAAAAAGATACTGAAATGAATTAGGCAACACCCATTCAACATGTAGATCTGCATGCCATGTACCATTGCCAAATATCCCAAACAGAAACAAAAGCACCATAGAAAGCATATATGATATTGATGTATGCTCACAAAAAGCTCACAAAAAATTTCCAGCTCACAAAAAGCCCTTTAGCTATTTTATTACGGATCTAAATAATGTGCCATCTGAGTACAGAAATGAGTCTTGAACCTAAACTTGATCTTAAACAGAGTTTGTAGGGACATAATTATGTTTCACATAGAGCTACTTAATTAAAATGTATCTATATAGCTAGCACTTTATTTTCCCCTTGAAATAACTAAAGAGGATCATTATTTTCTTTCATACAAATTAATCATTTCTGTACTGTAATCATGTGACATTTACCTGATAAATCTGTGTTTAAGAGTAAATTTGACTTTTAAATGTTATAAAAACCAAACAGGATGACAAAATGCAAATCAACCTACTTAGGGTTTTCAATGTCAGATCAAAGTAGAATATAAAAAAAACCCCAACAGTTTTCACACAAACAGCTTGGTTGTAATTACTGGAAACCCCCTAGCAGAGAATTTCATGATTAATTATGTATCACTGCATATTTTCCAAAAAGCCCTATCTTATGAACCAGAGCTGATCCTTCAGCTCTCATATTATTATGTATGTGATCCTTTGCAAGCGTGCTGATGGCCATGAATGAGTTGTGGCTGCAAACAAGCATTGTTCACTCTCTGGAGCCTTTACACATTTCGCTCTTTATCTCTGCTGCATTCTTTTACCTTATTTCCATGCTCATTCCCTGCTCCTTAGCTCCCTTGCCACTCTTCACACTTTATATTTGAATTCTAAACAGCACACGCATCCTTTATATTCATGTGTACAGACGCCGTATACAGACAGATTGTGTTTAGTGCTCTCAGGACAGGGTATCTTATATTTCACAGGGGGGATTCTAGCTCTGGTTTAGCGAAACACATCCTCCTGACCTGACCCTAGCTCATATAATTGAAAGAAAACAAAACATGGAGGCATTGCCAAGTTAATAATTCAGCCAGAAACGACCTGTCAAAACCTGTTTTAACTTCGACAGTGGAGTTTGAAATGCTTACATTTCACATTTCTCTAATTTAACAGATTTTCTTTCATTGAAAATTATATTATCACATAAAATGTTGCATTTATTTAGATAATTTGTTAGATTATTGACCTAAATGTATTGATACCATCTAATACAAATTTACAAGATTATTGATCTTAAATATTTACATTAAATTGCATTAGTTATTAAGCATTACTGTGCAGGCTTTGCCTTTCTGATCACTTACAAAATAAAACAAGAATAGAGAGAGAAAAAAATCAAGGCATAGCCTTCCTTTGCTGAACGATTTATATCATCAGCAAAAAGAAAGCTTTAGGCCTTTAAGTGTCTGAACTGTAAGGTATAGGATCAAGCGTTTATTGTTATAGGACAAAGTTACATGATCCTTAAGAAAAAGTGCATAAAAATTCTCTCATGTCATCATCTGTCAGCGAACACTTTTACATCTACTTGTATTTTTCCTGAGTCACCTTCATTCCATATCCATTTCTCACCAGAGGCCCTGCTGTTGATGTTTCACTGTAACACAATGGATGGAGGAATTCCATCTGTATGGTCCACAGGGCTCTAACTCAAAGATCTGACCAAATGAGAGGACAGACAGACAGACAGACAGACATAACAACAAACACCAAAGAAACATGCAACGTTGACTGCATGGATGGCAAAGATGTTAGGCCTACTCAAAAATTAAATGAATAAATCACCAAAATAAGAGTCTCATGTTTCAAAGAAATGTGATTCTGTCATGGCTCACATTTAAGTAGAGTCACAGAGAGTTTGGATCTGTCATTAAATGTTAGTCAGGCATATGATGGAGGTGACTGTGTGACCTTCTTCTTTCATCACTCATGGTTCCTTCAACAATCACAGTTCTACACGAAACAAATTGCAAAGAGGACCATGAGGAGACCTGCCATATAGTAAATCACACTACAAAGTCTAAAGCGACCTCAAGTAATGGCCTTCACACTGTTCCTCACCCACGTAACACGATGTGATCATAAACAAAACTGGGATAGCTGGGAGAGAATTTTAGGTGGTGGGAAAGTTCAATGCAGTTTATCTGATTAAATGAATATGTAAGGACTAATGTAGAGTCAGATGGTCATAAGCAAAATAAACCCTGACAGGGCTTTCAGGACCCCGACACAAAACAGAGTGGCTTGTATTGGCCTTTAGGGAATCACTTTGCGATAACGACCTGCTGACTGAACATTATCCGCCTTGTTACACAGCTACTTAGCAAATAAATAAATAAATTGTCATAAACATTTAATTTTGATTTATAATAATAATAATAATAATAATAATAATTTAAAATAATAATAATAAACTTCCTTGAAGTCATTAATATCTATCTATCTATCTATCTATCTATCTATCTATCTATCTATCTATCTATCTATCTATCTATCTATCTATCTATCTATCTATCTATTTGTCTGTCTGTCTGTCTGTCTCTTTGTCTGTCTGTCTGTCCGTCCGTCCGACTATCTATGAACTTGTGTATTAATTTTCATATTCATATTTCAATTTTGTTTTGATAGCCGCAAAACTCTGCTATTTTCTGCATGAGTTAAACATACAGATATTTAGGTTATGTCAGTAATAATTAAGAGGCAGAGTGCATTGATACAGTTTTTCTAAATCGCTTTGGCACATTTTTTTAAACAGTCTTAACATTCTCTAAACTGTAAGTTCAATTGTCACAACCGTTTGATGGAACATCATCCTATTGCATGTCATTTATTTGTTTTCTTATAATTACTTTTTATTTGACTCTAACTGCTTTCTATACAAGAATGTCAGTTTTGTCTGTGTATCACACTGAGAATTTTAAATACAGATTCAGACAGTAGGTAAAATTTACTGGGGAAAAGTCAATACTTGCATACATACATAGCCTACATATCTTCCTATTGCTCTTCTATGACAATAATTTTCAGTTTTCACATTTCTACAAAAATACATGTACTGTATAAATACAAATGTATTTATACAGCCCTGATGTAGATGCTACTGTTCAGAGTTGTGACGTTCCTCCATGTTCAAAAATGGTATTGATTGTGCTGTCAGCAAACATTATAATCTAGGCCATGTATATTGGTTGATTAATAAGATTGTGATTCCTATTCCTTACAGCGGCAGGCTAATTTAGCAAAGTGTCATAAATATTTATGAAATATAACATGTCAGAACGATTTTGATCATTGAATGGTTCATTTTGCATGTGATGGCTCACAGAATGTTTAGAATTTGTGAAGAGTTTGACAATTTCCCTGAGAATCAACTCATCAGTTTTGATCAACAATGTGCATTTAGTCATTGTGCAAATTGTAGACAATTGTACTTACTCTTTTGCACACATGCCAAAACACATGCAATTTGCTTAAATCAATAAGTAATCCAAGTCTGATGTGAACAAGAAACGAATTGTTTAGAGATCTAAACTTATTGTTTTGAGAGAAAAAAAAACTCATTTGAGAATTGAGTGAAAACGACTGAGGAAAAACTGCAATCGCCCACTGCTAACTTCAGAGGGTTTTTTAGTTTTTTTTTTACTTGGATGAGAGAGATGCCCTGCCCTGCTGAGCTCCGCCGACGACATGACCCCGCCTTGTTGAATATAAAGGGGCGTGTCAGACTGTATGGAGGACTATTTAAATGCTGCGGCAGGAGGTCCGTTGACTGAATTTTGTGGAGATACTTTTGCGCGGTTTTTGTGCTCACCTGTTTTAACGACATGGACTTTTACGATGTAAGTTGTTTTAAGACAAATGTAAAACGCTTTATAGTGTGATATTTGATTAAATACTTAATAATAAGACTTGGTCAGTTGTTTATGTTTATCATGTCTGGTAACCTGTTTGTCATGTTTTACTATTCAGGTTTTGTGTGGTTTTAAAACATTTTAGAGCAACCTTTTTTGTATTTTTAAGTTTTTAAGTAAAATAAATCATGTGTTTATTGTTTTTTTATATAGCCTATATATATTTTCATTGCTACTTTTAATGTCAACAGCATGTTGCTTATGTGAAATTAATCAATATACTGTTATTTTC
The DNA here is from genome assembly GCA_026230005.1 of Gila orcuttii. Taxonomy (NCBI): domain Eukaryota; kingdom Metazoa; phylum Chordata; class Actinopteri; order Cypriniformes; family Leuciscidae; genus Gila; species Gila orcuttii. Next base: position 26,173,626 of record JAPDVR010000007.1, on the reverse strand, counting down.
TTCAGCACATCATTTTAGACAACAGTACAGACTCCGGGTCTGGGGATTTTGATGATTTTGAACTTTGTGACCTCACGGACAACAATGACTTCCCAAAAATCTTCCTTCCTACTGTATATGGGATTATATTTGTCTTGGGAATCATTGGCAATGGACTTGTGGTGGTTGTGATGGGCTTCCAGAAGAAGTCGAAGAACATGACAGACAAGTACAGATTGCACCTCTCCATCGCCGACCTCCTGTTTGTCCTCACTCTGCCCTTTTGGGCTGTGGATGCGGCCAGCGGGTGGCATTTTGGGAGATTTCTGTGCGTCACAGTCAACATGATCTACACTCTGAATTTGTACAGCAGCGTGTTGATCCTGGCCTTCATCAGTCTGGATAGATATCTGGCAGTTGTCCGTGCCACAAACAGCCAGGCCGTCAGGAAGCTCCTCGCAGAAAGGGTGATCTACCTTGGAGTTTGGCTCCCGGCGACCCTGCTCACCGTGCCCGATCTGGTCTTCGCCAAAGTCCACAATACGGGCATGAATCCGATCTGCCAGCTCACCTACCCGCAGCAGGGGAACATGGTGTGGAAGGCTTATTTCCGCTTCCAGCACATCATCTTTGGCTTTCTGCTGCCTGGTCTGATCATTCTAACCTGTTACTGTATCATCATCTCAAAACTGTCCAAGAACTCCAAGGGTCAGGCCCTGAAGAGGAAGGCGCTGAAGACGACTGTCATCCTCATCCTCTGCTTCTTCATCTGCTGGTTGCCTTACTGTGCCGGGATCCTGGTGGACACTCTGGTGACGCTGAATGTCATATCTCACAGCTGTTTCCTGGAACAGGGTCTGGAGAAATGGATCTTCTTTACTGAGGCACTGGCGTACTTCCACTGCTGTCTCAACCCCATCCTTTATGCTTTCCTGGGAGTAAGGTTCAGTAAATCTGCCCGTAACGCTCTGAGCATCAGCAGTAGATCGAGTCACAAGATGTTGACCAAGAAAAGAGGCCATATATCATCAGTATCTACTGAGTCCGAGTCATCCAGTGTGCTGTCCAGTTAATGGACACTTTTGTACATAAAACTGTCTGACATGGAGGACTAAGCTTTCTTTTTTATCTTTTTAAAAAAAGGACTTTACTACACTTTTTGTACATTGTAAACTCTTTATTCTGTTGATAATTGTTATTTTGTACGACTTTATTTTCTGGTGTTTTTATTCAGCTACTTAAATTTATATTTTTTAAATGTTAGTACTTTTTACTTTGTACTTTTATTGCAGGGCCTAAAGGCAGAGCCTTGACAAAGTCTGTATGCTTGCAGAAGTTCTTATCAGGAAATGTTGCATAGTCTTTTGTCTGATTCAGAATGCGTAGTGTAAATTATTTGTACATAGTTCATTATTTGCCAGTGTGTGTGTGTGTGCTGTGCACTTAGTTTTCCTATTTCCTCATAAGCTTTCTGATATTTATTAAAATGGTAGCTCATGCTGTAAAAATGTTTAAAAAAGTGTTGTAGAGTTGTAATTTAATCATGTCTCAATTATTGCGTGTTGACTTCTATTTCATAATAAAACATAAAAATCACCACTTTTAATGAGGTCTGACAAAGTGTTGTCTTGCATCTCTCAAGTGGCCATATCAACCGCCTTTTGAAAAGAGACCAACCAAAAGGAGCTTCTGGAAATCTGCTGGGAAAACCCATGATCAAACCCCATTAACTCAGAGTCAGAGAAACCTCAGTCAAGCACATCACAGGTCAAAAACAGATATTAAGTTTATTCAAACACCCAATACACAATGAGTCTGTGAAAATTATAATTTTAAAAGAAAATAATTATGAACAAAATATTACTATATATATATTTAAATTTTGTTACAATATTCTTTTTTTTTAAGTATCTCAAATATGGTCAGAAATGTGATCAACCTGTTTATTTTGATCTGCAAATAAAGCTGTAAAGGGAGTCTTATTGCAAAATAAATCTTTTATTGAGGTCTGACAAAGTGTGGTCTTGCATCTCTCAAGTGGCCATATCCAACCACACACACACACACACACACACACACACACCTCCACCCCCAATCTCTCTGTGGGGGTGGGGTAGAGCTGAAGGTCTGTCAAGTTACCAAAACAAAAGCTCCACCTGATCTCCTGCTGAACAGAATGGCCGAGGAGAGGGTCTGTAATTTTAAGAACATCTGTGTTCTTTAGTGTTTTAAGCAACTGCTGATACAAGACACCCATCAACCTACAAAGGGACGGAATTGGCTTTCCCTTGGGATTTCTTCTTGTATCAGATAACAAGCAAAATAAGTTAATAAGGTAGTTTTGAAGATGTAAAGAGTGAAATGATAAAATCTGCAGAATGCATTTTTTTATGTATTTGTTTTGCTGAGAGAAATAATAAAAATTTTAATCTCACAAAACAGATTCAAAAGATACAATATTTTATTTGTTTTATATAATGAGGTTCAATCCAGTTAAATATATTTTATCATCCACTTCTTATTATTGTAACATGCTTTATTATTTTTTTTACTAATGATTCTAATCAGCGTGATGCGGTAATTTTGGCTAGAAAATACCAACTCTTAATTTAAAATTAAATCAGCATAAATTCATATACCCAAAAAATCACTTTACATTAATGAGAATGCATAAGGATCTTTTTTACTGAATGTGGAATGGGGTGCTTAGTTGTCCTGAAAATTATGTCACAATGCAAAAATCTTAAAAGCTACTTTTCATATGCAAAAAACAAAAGAAGAATTCCAATTCCTAAATGATGACCAAAAGCAAAAACTTTTGATGGGAATTTTCTTCTTTCTTAAAATTCACCATATTACTGTTAATACTGTATGAACCAGGAACTTTTGACCTCTGTTTGCAATGCAAAGATATCAGTCATCAAGTTGTGGTCTATTGCTTGATGAATAATAATCAGGTTACAGAAGCAAGTTAGCAGCCATGAAGTACCTATACACCATTCATGCAGAACATTGATATTCACAAGGTTTGTATTATAATGACCAAACTCATGTTTAATACAGCATTTCAAATTACCATTTCTAAAGACTCCAATGAGGTGTGAAGTACCCTGCATCAAGTCTTTAAGGTTTATGGTTATTTTTCACTGTTTGCTCTCACAGTAAGAGACCAGTAAAAATAGAGAATTGGGTGCTGCATTTTGTTCATTTGGAAATGTCCTGGAATGGTTCTGTCATTAGCATGAGAGCTGTTCACAAAAGCCACGGCACACCATTAACACTCCATTGAGCTCAGCTAGACCATCTCTCCCATCTCTAAACCGCCATTTGAAAAAAGACCAACCAAAAGGAGCTTCTGGAAATCTACTGGGAAAACCCATTATCAAACCCCATTAACTCAGAGTCAGAGAAACCTCAGTCAAGCACATCACAGGTCAAAAACAGATATTGAGTTCATCCAAACACCCAAAACACAATGAGTCTGTTCAAATTATAATTATAATTTTAAAAGAAAATAATTATGAACAAAATATTAAAATATATATAAGTATCTCAAATATGGTCAGAACTGTGATCAACCTGTTTATTTATATCTGCAAATAAAGGTGTAAAGGGAGCCTTATTGCACAGAAGGATGATTAAACTGTATTTCCTATTCTTGACATTAACGTATTATTACATTTACATTGTTTTGACGGAGATTAGGAAGGTTGCATCCTGCATTACGACCTTCTGTGACTAATAGCTGTTGTAAGACTTTAAAGCCATATAACATAACTAAATGCAACTAACAGAAGTGGTTGTCTGTCTGCAACTCAGGAGAAAGGGTGTCTTGAGGTTATTGATGGTCTGATTAACACACACACACACACACACACACACACACACACACACACACACACACACACACACAGGTTTACATGTTTTTTGGGGAGTTCCCATAGACATAATGTTTTTTATACTGTAGTAGACTATTATCCCCTTACACTAACCATACCAATCACAAAACACTTTCTGCACTTTTACATTTTCAAAACACTTAATTTAGTATGGTTTATGAGCTGATTTCCTCATGGGGACCAAAAAAAAAGAAGAGAAGACATTTGGTCCCCATAACGTTACAGGTACACAAACGAGCGCTCGCGCGCACACACACACACACACACACACACACACACACACACACACACACACACACACACACACACACACACACACGCACGCACGCACACACAGACACACACCGTATCCTATTAACCCTGAACAATAAACAAAGAATGTAGTTTTTGTTTTATGCTGGACATAATGTGTTATTTCACTTCTATTTTATTTGAATGAAGTTGAACAAAGGAGATCTAAAGAGGACAAATTTCAATGAGAGCGCGCGCGGATAAAACAGTAACTAGGAACTTTTTATGTGGAGACGTGTTCTACACGGATTAGCGGGGACGTTGTGAATGTGTAACAGCAAAACACTCCCACCTCTTTTCCACATGTCCTACGTTCCCAGTGGCTGTCATTGCACATCAACACAGCTGAAAATTTAAATAATCAGCGCTTTTGTTTCACTACATCCGACCAGAGCTGAACTATGACTAAAGAAAATGTACAAGGGTGAGAATCCAATCTCATTGTTTTCGTCGGATGTTTAATATTTGTGGTCATGGCATTTATTAGCTTGCCTTGCTGCTAGCTCAGTCTAATAGAGTTGCAGCTGATTGCATCAGCAGTTTAGAGATCTTTAACTATGACAGCTGAATAGTATCTTTAATGACAATTGAAGTTAGACAGAATATTAGAAATTCTAGATAACCTTTTTGCAACAGTGGTAACTTTTAGGTGTGAAGTATTTAGTCTTAATCATTGTCTTCAGTCACACGATACCTCAGAAATCATTCTAATATGCTGATTGGCTACTCAAGAAACATTCTTGCAGAAAACTGTTGTGCTGGTTAGGCTAATATTTTTTTTTGGAAATCGTGATAACTTACTTTTTCCAGGATTCGAAAGCTGCTGTAACATTAAAATTGCTTTTACTTTCACCTTTGATCAATTTACTCCGTCCTTGCTAAATAAAGTATTAATTTATTTAAAAAAAATCGTACTGACCCTAAAATTTTAAATGGTAGTTTATAGGCTTTATAATAAAAAGACCTACTTTTAGTTTTCAGAGAACAAAGTGAAAGTAAGAACCAGAGTTTTAACCGCATAGGCCTACATGTATTTGAAAACTGCTAATACATTGATCATTTCATTTTAATTATTAGCAGTTTAATTATTATTATAGATTATTTCTATAATAATGCTATGCTGTTCCCAAAGCGGTGTTATGTAAACAATACTGTTTATGGTTTAATATATGAACCGTAATTTGATGATTCTTATGATGATCACAGCTGCTGTCTGGATTGGTGTGGAGGGCATCTGAAAGCTCCACCCTTATTTTTATATCCCTGTTCTGCCTCGGGCCTTGTGTTTCTGTGTAAATACATAACCCCAAATCTGGCACAGGTCTTTAATTATCGGCAGCCTTCTCATTCTCTTCTCTCTGCCCCAGTGCTTCCAATTTCCTCTGAGCAGAAATTGCAGTGATGCTATGGTGGACCGTCATCCGTGAATTCCCTTGAAAACTGGTCATACCTTCACTGTGGCCCTTTACGTCCTTCACTGCATTACGTGCTAATGCATAATATTGAGGGGGGAGTGGGGTTGTTTATTGCCCACTTTGGCACGGTTAAGGCCTCAGCAGTGCCTGCGGCTGGACCATTGTTGCCTTGTTGGCAGCGGTAGTGCTTGGGAAGACATTCACAGATCCGTTTTGTTTAAACTTCTGCAGCACTGTGTGTGTACAGGCACTTGATCCTGTGTTGCCTGGGGGATGCCATATGGTCGCCTGCCCGGATTCTGCTGTTTTTGGGGGTGCTTTGTAGATCAGAGTAGGATAAAGAGCAAGACTATGCTCTGGATTCATAGTTTCTTTCTTTTGTTCTGTTGTTTGGAGCAATTAGTGGAATAAAAAATGTCTGGAGGTGGAGGATGGGCTTGTCCTGCTCATGGTTTGACCACCTGTTACTCTTGTGGTTTCAAATTAAATGGTGGCATTCATTGCAATGCCATATTTAACATCAATAGAGAGAGAACTGAATTTAAATTTAGCAAATGAGTGATTAGTAACGGGGCGTATTTAAAGTGGTTGGTCGGTCCTGTAAGCCGACACCATGTGTTATGCAGAGAGTTTAAAATGGTAATAGAGATCACAAGGGCATGTCATTTCCATTAGCCTATGCCCTGTGATCAGTTTACGTATTGTTGGGGTTTCAGTGTAATTGTGTTTGTTTTAAATAACTGTTGTATTTCTTGGTAATCGATCTCTGCCATATTAACTAATGATGGATGGATGGAAGTATTGGTAAATGTTGGACTCACTTGGTTAATGGACTTGGTCAGCCAAGTGTCTGAACTAACCTAATGACCCAGGGACTCTTGTTTTAATGCCAATAAATAAAGTATTTTAAGAGTAGGCTAATTAAGTTTTATACCAAGACAAATAGTATCTAAATAAGTGCCTTTTAAACAAGCTTATTTCTTGCCATAGGCCTATCATTTAGAGGAAATAAGCTAGTGTCTGTTTTTTTTACACTGAACAAAATTATAAATGCAACACTTTTGTTTTTGCCCCCATTTTAATGAGCTGAACTCAAAGATCTAAGACTTTTTCTATGTACACAAAAGGCCTATTTCTCTCAAATATTGTTCATAAATCTGTCTAAATCTGTGTTAGTGAGCACTTCTCCTTTGCCGACATAATTCATCCATCTCACAGGTGTGGCATATCAAGATGCTGATTAGACAGCATGATTATTTTACAGGTGTGCCTTAGGCTGGCCACAATAAAAGGCCACTCTAAAATTTGCAGTTTTACTGTATTGGGGGGGTCCGAAAACCAGCCCGTATCTGGTGTGACCACCATTTGCCTCACGCAGTGCAACACATCTCCTTCGCATAGATTTGATCAGGTTGTTGATTGTGGCCCGTGGAATGTTGGTCCACTCCTCTTCAATGGCTGTGCGAAGTTGCTGGATATTGGCAGGACCTGGAACACGCTGTCGTATACACCGATCCAGAGCATCCCTAACATGCTCAATGAGTGACATGTCCAGTGAGTTTGCTGGCCATGCAAGAACTGGGATGTTTTCAGCTTCCAGGAATTGTGTACAGATCCTTGCAACATGGGGCCGTGCATTATTATGCTGCAACATGAGGTGATGGTCGTGGATGAATGGCACAACAATGGGCCTCAGGATCTCGTCACGGTATCATATGCATTGAAAATGGCATCAATAAAATGCACCTGTGTTCGTTGTCCATAACATACGCCTGCCCATACCATAACCCCACCGCCACCATGGGCCACTCGATCAACAACGTTGACATCAGCAAACCGCTCAACCACACGACGCCATACACGCTGTCTGCCATTTGCCCTGTACAGTGAAAACCGGGATTCATCCGTGAAGAGAACACCTCTCCAAAGTGCCAGACGCCATCGAATGTGAGCATTTGCCCACTTAAGTTGGTTACGACGACGAACTGGAGTCAGGTCGAGACTCCGATGAGGACGACGAGCATGCAGATGAGCTTCCCTGAGACGGTTTCTGACAGTTTGTGCAGAAATTCTTTGGTTATGCAAACTGATTGTTGCAGCAGCTCTCCGGGTGGCTGGTCTCAGACGATCTTGGAGGTGAAGATGCTGGATGTGGAGGGCTGGTGTGGCTACACATGGTCTGCGGTTGTGAGGCCGGTTGAATGTACTGCCAAATTCTCTGAAACGCCTTTGGAGACGGCTTATGGTAGAGAAATGAACATTCAATTCATGGGCAACAGCTCTGGTGGACATTCCTGCAGTCAGCATGGCAATTGCACGCTCCCTCAAAACTAGCGACATCTGTGGCTTTGTGCTGTGTGATAAAACTGCACATTTTAGAGTGGCCTTTTATTGTGGCCAGCCTAAGGCACACCTGTGCAATAATCATGCGGTCTAATCAGCATCTTGATATGCCACACCTGTGAGGTGGATGGATTATCTCGGCAATGGAGAAGTGCTCACTAACATAGATTTAGACAGATTTGTAAACAATATTTGAGAGAAATAGGCCTTTTGTGTACATAGAAAAAGTCTTAGATCTTTGAGTTCAGCTCATAAAAATGGGGGCAAAAACAAAAGTGTTGCGTTTATAATTTTGTTCAGTATAAATTGCCAATGCTAACAGAGAACAGAGTGGCCATTTTCCAGTATATGTAATAATAGTGAATATTTTCAGCATCATTACTCCAGTCTTCAGTGTTACATGATCCTTCAGAAATCGTTCTGATATGCTGATTTGCTGCTCCAGAAACATTTCTTATTATCATCAATGTTGAAAACTGTAGTGCTGCTGAATAATATTTTTTGGAAACCATGATATGTTTTTTCAGAATCGAAAGTTGAAAAGAACAGCATTTATTTTAAATAGAATTGTTTTATACATATAAATGCCTTACGGTTACGTCTGATCAATTTAATGCGTCCTTGCTGAATAAAAGTGTTAATTTCTTTAAAAAAAATTTACTTGTGAATAAAATATTAAAAGACCGTATTAAAATGAATTACCACATATTACCATGTTTTTTGGGCATGTGAGTGCCATGTAAATATATATATATATATGTGTGTGCGTGTATATATATATATATATATATACCCTAAACTGTTGTTTAGTCTGTTCAGTCTGTTGTTACAGTATGGGACAGTCATATTGCGTGAGTGATTTTACAGTAGACAGACATCACACTTCCTGTGCTGCTATAACTAGACTACCTAGACCACAGGAGCACAAGCAAACACCACTGATGAAAGTTTAATTTAGCCTTTGTTGTTGTTTTTTTGGCCATGCTGCAACAATAGATGAAAGACACAGCAACTTAAAAAGCCAGCGGGACACTGTTGGTTGGAATGCTTCCCCCCCCCATCTATTAGAAAAGCTTCCCGGAAAGAAACTAAAAAAAGGTAGATGGAAGTTTGACAGAGCTGATTTTTGTTGTCTTCCTGTTTCAGAGCTGGCGAGGAGGAGCAGCAGGCCCAGTCCAAGAAAGGCCTGAAGAAACAGCAGAAGGAAGCAGAGAAAGCAGCGAAGAAGGCAGAGAAACAGGCCAAGCTGGTGAGGCGACACAAACCCTGCCGCTGTTCTGCCCACCGCTGCCGTATGGAGGGGCTTCTATTGTTCTGCAATTCCTGTTCTTACAAATCTGTTTATATGCTCAAACATAGGGCCGTTTCTGCATCCAGAAAATATCTCCCCAATATTTTAAACAGTCAAATCAACCATCTGGCTTATTTCGTTGGCTTAATGTGTTATTTCACTTGAAGTGAATGAAATTGAGGCTGTAAGGTATAGAAGTACAGTTTGTTCAATAATGTACTGGCTTTTTATTTTTAAAATGTATTTTATTAAAGAATGAAATAAAATATCAGTTGTTTACAGAGGGATTGTAGCAAAACAAATATACTTTTTAAAATAATACACACACGCACACACACGCACACACACACACACACACACACACACACACACACACACACACACACACACACACACACACACACACACACACACACACACACACACACTCTCACTTAAATAATAATAAAATAATACATTTAACAAAAATAACAAAACAACATATAATAACAAGTATATAAGTAAATTAAAACAGTGCAAAGCATCCAAAAATACCATTGTTCAAATATTGTAATCTTAAAGTCTTTACTAAGCAGTTTTTTTTGTGGTATTTGTGGAATGTTTTGTTGATTAAGCGATTGACACTCAAGTACACAAGATTCATTAAACAAGGCAGAAACAAGCAGAACAAATCATTATTAAATTAATGCATTATTTGGAATAATTTACACAGAATCCACTACTGCTATAACTGCAAAACTGTAATTTTATTTTAAATTTTAGAACTCTAGTGTACTTGTAGAATTAAGTGTTTTGTGAACTTGCAGTGTTTGCCTTTCTACAGAATAATCAGCATGTGTTTTATCTTCATGTTAGCACTTACTGAGGAGGGTCTGTTTTCCCTTTACTATTGAAGTTTTATTGAAATCAGTTCCTCTGTTTGATTCAGGCCGCAGAGCAGCAGGATGCTGATGAGGATGTAAGTACTGTTCACTTATTCCGAATATCACATTTCACATGTTAAAAGACATAGTTATAAAAAAAAAAATATATATATATATATATACAGGTCCTTCTCAAAAAATTAGCATATTGTGATAAAGTTCATTATTTTCCATAATGTAATGATAAAAATTAAACTTTCATATATTTTAGATTCATTGCACACCAACTGAAATATTTCAGGTCTTTTATTGTTTTAATACTGATGATTTTGGCATACAGCTCATGAAAACCCAAAATTCCTGTCTCAAAAAATTAGCATATCATGAAAAGGATCTCTAAACGAGCTATTAACCTAATCATCTGAATCAACTAATTAACTCTAAACACCTGCAAAAGATTCCTGAGGCTTTTAAAAACTCCCAGCCTGTTTCATTACTCAAAACCGCAATCATGGGTAAGACTGCCGACCTGACTGCTGTCCAGAAGGCCATCATTGACACCCTCAAGCAAGAGGGTAAGACAAAAAGAAATTTCTGAACAAATAGGCTGTTCCCAGAGTGCTGTATCAAGGCACCTCAGTGGGAAGTCTGTGGGAAGGAAAAAGTGTGGCAAAAAACGCTGCACAACGAGAAGAGGTGACCGGAGCCTGAGGAAGATTGTGGAGAAGGACCGATTCCAGACCTTGGGGGACCTGCGGAAGCAGTGGACTGAGTCTGGAGTAGAAACATCCAGAGCCACCGTGCACAGGCGTGTGCAGGAAATGGGCTACAGGTGCCGCATTCCCCAGGTCAAGCCACTTTTGAACCAGAAACAGCGGCAGAAGCGCCTGACCTGGGCTACAGAGAAGCAGCACTGGACTGTTGCTCAGTTTTGCATGTCATTCGGAAATCAAGGTGCCAGAGTCTGGAGGAAGACTGGGGAGAAGGAAATGCCAAAATGCCTGAAGTCCAGTGTCAAGTACCCACAGTCAGTGATGGTCTGGGCTGCCATGTCAGCTGCTGGTGTTGGTCCACTGTGTTTTATCAAGGGCAGGGTCAATGCAGCTAGCTATCAGGAGATTTTGGAGCACTTTGGAGCTTCCATCTGCTGAAAAGCTTTATGGAGATGAAGATTTCATTTTTCAGCACGACCTGGCACCTGCTCACAGTGCCAAAACCACTGGTAAATGGTTTACTGACCATGGTATTACTGTGCTCAATTGGCCTGCCAACTCTCCTGACCTGAACCCCATAGAGAATCTGTGGGATATTGTGAAGAGAAAGTTGAGAGACGCAAGACCCAACACTCTGGATGAGCTTAAGGCCGCTATCGAAGCATCCTGGGCCTCCATAACACCTCAGCAGTGCCACAGGCTGATTGCCTCCATGCCACGCCGCATTGAAGCAGTCATTTCTGCAAAAGGATTCCCGACCAAGTATTGAGTGCATAACTGAACATAATTATTTGAAGGTTGACTTTTTTTTTTTTGTATTAAATACACTTCTTTTATTGGTCGGATGAAATATGCAAATTTTTTGAGACAGGAATTTTGGGTTTTCATGAGCTGTATGCTAAAATCATCAGTATTAAAACAATAAAATACCTGAAATATTTCAGTTGGTGTGCAATGAATCTAAAATATATGAAAGTTTAATTTTTATCATTACATTATGGAAAATAATGAACTTTATCACAATATGCTAATTTTTTGAGAAGGACCTGTATATATGAATGGGAACTATACTTTTTGTGATGCACCATAAAAGTGGTCCATATGAGTAATTTCTGAAAACATTAGTGCTTTGAGAAACATACCAATGTAAGTCATTACTCACTGAATATCTTAACATAACCATACTGATGTTAGTTTCATCTGTTTCTTTAGAGTTTGATCTTTTTCAGTAAATCTGTTGATCCATTCACAAAATCAGTCTAAAAGATTTGTTCACGAATTGAACTGATCTTGTTCTCACATTCAACTTATTCAATCACCAGGTTCTCAAATTAGCAGCTTACTGGAGTGGATGATTATAAGTATTTAACATTTGGAATAAATTAACTAATTTTGGTCTGTTTGACTTGGGATAGAGTGCTCGTATGGACTTCTTTTATGATACTTTTTTGATACTTTTGCATCTTTCTTGAAACTTGAAAGCTTCAGTACCAATTCAAACATTCTCTTTTGGTGTTATAAGGAAGAAAGTAATTCACCTGGATTAATGACATGAAGTTGAATAAATGATGACAGAATCAAAAAAATTATCTGAACTGTCCCTTTAAAATTCATTACCATCCCTGTCTTCTTCTTTTCTCCTTTCAGGACTTTGCCAAGGATCGCTATGGAATCTGTCCTTTGGTCCAATCCCAGCAGAAACTGGGTCAGTGTCCTTCTCAGTTTTTAAGGGAAGATTTAGGAGGTCATCTGGCTCCCACAGGATGAAGATAGACAGGTTTCCCTGTGCAAAATTAGCCATAGAATGATAATTAGGAATGTCTTCAAGCTTAAGAGATGATATAAAGCTTTCGGGATCTCCCTGACGTCCCCTTCAGCTCTCCCTGATGTTCCTTCCCTCGCTGTCACACATAATAGTCTTGAATAACAGTATGAGATAAATCTCGGATGAGGAGTTAGGTTGACATCACTCCCAACTGTCCGGCTTTGAGTTTTTAAGCCCTGCTGCTACAGAACAAAGTCGTCTCCCCCCAGCATTGCTCTCGGTCAGAGATAGACGGAGCTTTCATGTGGGCGGATTCTGGATCAGCCAAACGCTTTGAGCACTTTCACTGTGGCTAAGCGGGAACGCCCCGTCTCCGCTGCCTCTTAATAAATTCAAAATGTGAGTCAGTGGAGGCAGGGTGACACTGGGTTTGTCAAAACAGAGTAGAATTCACTTGATGGTCACCTTTCAGACGGGGCTTGTTATGTTTCATATTTATTAGCCCTCTTCCCGGTGGCTTTGTAATCCGAGTGAATGTCTTTGTGGAGCTCTGTGTACAAGGGGGAGGCCTGTCGTCTTTGATGTCTTTTTTCTGAGACTCTCTCTCTCTCTCTCTCTCTCTCTCTCTCTCCTGGATGGAGGCAGACAGGGCGTTGGTGCGTGTCCAGGACCTGACACCCGAGAAGGCAGAGCAGCAGATCTGGGTGCGTGCCAGAATTCACACCAGCAGAGCTAAAGGTAAACTCCTCCTCGCTGTTACACAAGCTCATTTGCTGCTGGAAGTGTTGCTCAATTCATTTCAACACGTGGAAGCTGCTCTTACTAAAGCTCAAGGGTTTCATATTTGACATAACTGACATTATTGCAATTTATAAAAACTTAAAAATCATTATGGTCATTATCATAATGAAAGGTACGGAAAATGGGTTTGTATCATCTAAAACTGTTGAATATAAAGAAAGATTTGGAACAGCATCCTACTATACTATGCATGCTTTTGTTAGAGTACACATCATTTATACTGGGAAGGTTCAAAAGTCATATAATACTCAGATGATTTGTGGTGCAGTCACAGCAAAATTATGATGTGAAATGCAGTCATCTGAACAGGAATCCACCCGATAGGAATTTCAGATGAGGCAAATCATTTCTTCACATGGATTTTGCATTGGATTAAAATATGAAATTAAATTTAAACAGGCGAGTCTGAACGACCACTATAAAGCTGCTTAGTTTGGAAGTGCCCTCTAAGTTAGTGGTTCTTCATCCATCGCTACATTGTTGATAATGGACAATGGACTTTCTTTTCCCGCAAAATTTTGTTAACATGACTGCACTTACCAAAATATGAATGTGACTACAATTTCTTTAGAATGCACTTTCCATTCTTAGTGCGACAAATGAACAGGAAGTAATGTCTGCCACTATTATGATCTCTGTATTGATTGATTTAATCAGACTGCCAAAGGTATTTTACAAAAAAATGAATTAACAATACAAAACAACTTGATAACATGTTGCCACTCACTGAATAAAGAGAGTTCTACAATTTATTTTAAACATAGCCATTGTGTACAAACAGCTAATTTTCTATAAACATTAAATAACCAAATGATCTATTAAAATTGATAAAATGTGAAATATGCAATTAGAGCACACAACATTCATTGGCTTGTCATGCCACAGTGGGGTGCACCCAAAATGCCCTTCCTCTTTGAGTGTCAGTTTTGAACATGTTTTCGTAGCATACTACTGATTGAAATGTTTATTGTTGCATACTACTTCATATTTTTTTTTTTATAGTATAAAATGTATATGTGATGCACAGTATGCAGTTAGCTATATGTTAGTATTCAACTTCAAATCTAGACTTTTTTTGTTATGTGGATTGTCACACCCATGATTGATTGATTTATTTTTTACTTTATTTTTATATAACTTTTCAGAACAAAGACAAACAGTAACATAGTCAACACAGCTTCAAGGGCATTTACATGGAAATTATTTCAAAATGTGCCATTACAGAAAAAAACACACACCCATGATAAATGCAGGTGATGAGGACCATAGGGGATATGGGTGCCCCCAACATGTACCATATCTTTGCCAAATTTATATTTGGATGAATTGCAATGGTGATGGAGGCCTGTAATAATAGTGGCCATTTTCACTACAAAACTGACAAACACTTCCTGTGGTTGTGTTTTGTTAATAGTAAATGTCTTTTAATAGAAACTGTTCAGTTTCCTCAGCTTTAGTGAAACTTTGTGGCTTCCACTGTCTTTCCCACACAATCCAAGTCTGATGGGGTCCGCATGTACACGTCTAGTTGAAGAGTGCAGTAATGAATAAACCATGTATTATGGCTATATCACTAACATTTCCTTCCAGGACAACTTCCATGTCAAGAATCATTTAACCTCCAGCTTCCCTCATTCTGTCAGTGTGCTCTGGGTCGAAGAATGTCCTTTAGCACAACAACATCCTGATTTGCTCTGTTTTTACTATCTGTCAGGCTCTGAAAACCGAGGGGGACTTCAAAGAGTCTGGGTGGTCTCTGATCTTGACCTGATCCGTGTCAGGTTTACACAAATCGGAGTTTGTTCACTCTCAAGGTGTCTGATTAGCAATTTGGTGACAAGTCTGGACTATGTACATTGTGTCTTTCAAAGAGATGTCCTGTCTGTTGACGGCTGATTGGTGCCAGTAGATTTGGTGCTTTTATTTAACTCCTCTGACTAGCGTTGAACCAGCCTGCTCTACAATAATCTCAGACCTTAATCATAGTTTGTTTGAGGTGTCTTTGACACTGTCTTAATATGAAAATATTCTCAAGTAATTGGTTAATATTTAGTGTTGATACACTCATTCTTATAGCTCTGGTTTTGTAATCAGAACCCATATACTAGATGAATGTTTCAGTTTCTGTAAATACACAGGAAACTGCATTTGCAAAAACTTATTATAATGTGATGTAGCACGCATGCAGAGGGAAATCCCTTTGGGGACTGGATTGTGAAAGTGAAAACATTATTATGTTATGTTGTGTTACGTTTCCATTCAAATGTTTGGTGTCAGTCAAGTCTTTTATGCTCACCAAGGGTGCATTTATTTGATCAAAAATAATCTACATTTTAAATTTCACAATTTAAAATGGCAGTTTTCTGTTTGAATATATTTTTCAAATGTAATTTATTCCTGTGATGGCAAAGCTGAATTTTCAGCATCATTGCTCCAGTCTTCAGTGTCACATGATCCTTTCAGAAATCGTTCTAATATGGAGCTCAAAGACATTTATTATTATGATCAATGTTGAAAACAGTTGTGTTGCTTAATATTTTTGTGGAAACTGATACTTTTTTTCCAGTATTCTTCGATGAATAGAACGCTCTAAAGAACAGCATTTATTTGAAATAGACATCCTTTGGAACATTATACTTGTCTTTACTGCCACTTTCGAACTATTTAATGCATCCTTGCTGAATAAAAGTATTAATTTCTTTAAAAACAAGAATCCCAAAACATTTGAACAGTAGTGTTATGTGTAATTAGTGGGCTCTTTGTCCTGGCCAGTAACAACCACCCTGGTTTTAAGCTATGTTGAGGTATGTTTACTGACAGGTTGTTTTTCCTCTAGGGAAACAGTGCTTCTTGGTCCTGCGTCACCAGCAGTTCACCGTGCAGGCCCTGCTCGCCGTGGGAGAACGTGCGAGCAAGCAGATGGTCAAGTTTGCAGCTAAGTGAGTAGAGGCTATGTTTCCTGTCAAACAATGGTGGGAAAAGTGAAGTCCTGGCAACTCATTCCATTTTACCATGTTGAGTAGCGATCGATAAAGTTTCACTTCAGAACAAAAGCTCCATTTTTGCAGTCGGAAACGGCTTTCCCTCAACACCGTAATGGGTTGTTCCCCTTAAAACAACAAATAGTAGATACATCAGAGAGACAGAGATCTACTTTAAAGTCTGGCCTGAATGAATGACTCTGGGTTTGGGGTCAAATAGAGGGTTGTGGGACAATAGGACCAACATTCAGTCACAAATACAACACTGAAACCTTTCGTTTCATACAATGCGGCACGTGAGTTACCAGTTAGTTTCTTATTTATTATCGGCTCAGTCTGGATGTATGGAAATATGAATGTTTGAAAATGTTTCATCAGATAGTAAGCTTTCATGGCTATATGGTAGACAAGTCACTTTGTTTTCAAGTCCACTTCCAGTCTTTTAAGAGGGTCAGAAGGGTTTGCTGCTTAACAGAGCTAACATCCTCTGTTTGCTCATGCAGCATTGAATGGAGGCTAAACTATTCACTTTATCAGTCGTGAATTAGGAAGGGTGTTGTGGTCTGGGCAGTTCCTTTCCAGTTCCTTACGCTGTTGATCTTGTTTCCCTTTGCTTGCATTTTAATGTAATTGTTCTCGACTCAAAGGGTCCTGGCTGATATCTGTGCACTTGGTTATTTGTTAACTGAATGATTTCACTTCTGCAGAAATCTTAGATGAGCGTTTCCACACATCGCAGATCTTTGGAGCAGATTGTTTGTGTTTTGTAGAGAAACTTCCTCTCTCTGTGTGTTACGTAAATGTTTGTGGAGTAACATAACGGTTGGAGAGTTTCAGTTAGGGGATGTTAAAGAAATAATCTAGTTCCCACATGAAATGTCATTTTCTTTTATTGTTGGCGCATGTTTAACACACCCAAATTGTTCCATCAAACACCTCATTTATTTGATTTATGTACCTGTTAATAAACATTTTTGAGTACCAGAATCATCTAAAGTAATGATGTGGCATATTTTAAAGTAATGTAGATCAATATCAGCTTACTCTTAAGATGCACATTCCCCATGTCTATTGTTTACCTGGAATTCTGTTTGAGAGCAAGCTCACATTTCCAAAAACAGGTTCATTATTCAGTCTTTTGAAAGTAAAATTGACGAAAAATATCATGCAAGTTTGAATATTGCAGGGTGAATAATAAAACCTATTGTAAAATACATAGTTTTGAATTTCAAATCAGTTTGGACGGGTCGTGTTCAAAGAAATATTTTAAAACTTGCTTAATTAAACTTAATGAATTTTTATATTATATTTTATGTTACTTAGCAGAAATATTCTATTTATTTGTTGTAAATATTTATATTTAAATAAAAATGTTTTATAAAAGCAATAGGTATAATCAACTTGGATGCATTACAGTGCACATTACATGGTTATTTTCACATCCTTTTACCATGGTAGAATCTACCATTCAGAATCTACATGCAATGCAAATGAAATAATTCTACATAAATATAATATAAAATATAAATTTCATTCACTGGTAAAGTCAAGTAAACAGTCTGTAATAAAATAATAACAAATACAAGCAATAGCACAAATAAATAACAGAAAAAAGATGCAAATTAAATAAACAGTGTTTTTCAGGTTGTAGTTAGATGCAGATTAAGTATATTATGTGTACAGAAATTGATTAAAGTAATTAAATGTAAAATAACACAGCATAGTTTTCACTCTATAAATTAAATATAGATGAATCTTTACGAAAGTTACAAAAGTTATTCAGTCAAGAGCATTGAGTGATTTTTTTTTTTGTCGTATGTCTGTTGTTTGATTAACATTAAAAACACAGGCAGCAGCAGCAATATTATGCAAAGAATTGTGAGAGAATGAGGTGTGTGTGAGGTCCATGTCTCTGTCAGCAACGGCTGCTCTTAAAGGGCCAGCGGCCAATAAAGCTTTGTCAGTAAAGTTAATCAAAGAACAAAGGGAACACAGAAAATTATTCGCTGCTCTTGACTAAAGAACTTGTTTAATAAGGATTAGTCTATATAATTTATAATTTATGCAGCACAGACTTTTTGATAACATTATTCAATTTCTGTTTATGTCCTACCTGTTAGACAGGAAGGGCACAGGTAAATATGACATTTATTATGGGTTTATGTGAGGAATGGATTGTTGTAAGTTCACTTAAATTAAAAGCTGTTATATTTTTTGAAGCCTAATAAATGTTTTAAAAAATTGATAGCTTTCATAGGGGAGATTTGGAATTGCATAACCAAGTTTTTAGAGTGCCGTACCCCTCTTCCACTTAGTCTGCAGTCACACCTTTTCCATTAAGGGACAATATTTGCCCCCTTTAATCAATTTTTACATTTCATTTTTTTACCTTTTGTAATACCTTTAAAAAATAAATAATTCCTTAAATAAAACAATGTTCAATAAATAGGCAATGTTAAAAATCGTTTAATATTGATACAAATATTATATTAAAATCGCCAGTAGGTGGCGGTAACTCATTGTCTTTATGTGTGAGTCATCGAGTCATTCATTGAATCTCACGATTCGTTCAAAGCCACAGATTTTGTTGCAAAATAGAGCAATAACAATAAGCCTGACTATACTGTTTTAAATGTAGTAAATCACTTAATGTTACCCCTTTGTTTTGTTTTTTAACTGTTGTATAAAATCAATGTCACATTTGAAATCGTGTGGATATTCGGGAAACATTGCATCAACATTAAAAACACTGCTGGATATCAGCCTGCATTTTTTTCGCACAAACAGCGCAAGCGGCTCGTGACAGAACATAGACCGACTGAATGACACTTCAATTTAAGTTGAAAATCTCAAATGAAGATTGCTGAACTCCAGCTTGTCTGTGTTTTCAGATCATCCGCGCTTCTTGAGCAGTGTAGAGAGAGCGCGCACATGGTTGCCAGCTACTATTGAAAAGACCGGGTAGAAAACAAGTTCTTTTAACAGAAAAGCTCTGATTTGGGGGTTAAATTATTGAATCTTGGCATTTGTGGCCACAGCGGATTAAACTGAAACTTTCCTATTTCAGACGACAAACTACGCTTGGCTAACGTTACTATCTTGCTCTGTAACTCACTTGCCTAGTAACCATAGTAACGGTGCGCACGCTTTCGCGCTTTCTGCTATGACGTGGAGTGCGAGGTGCACTCAACGTTGCATGAATCTTTAGTAACAGTTAATTTTGTTATGGTGAACTTAATCCTAGTAAATCCTAGTAAAGGCAAAAAATATATAATACTTTTGTAACGAAATCCAAGACTTTGTATACCAAATTCAAGGCTTGTAAGGCCTTAATTTGAGATTATTTTTCAATGCTTTTAAATTAAATGAGTCACGTCACATTGTGGTCTATTTTCAGTTCAAAATGGCGAAAATAGACAAAAGTTTATTAGTTTGGTGATTATGTTTGTGATTCGTTTAACATTTATGACCTAAAAAAAACAGTCAAATAGGAAATGTTTAGTTTAGCAACTTACATCTTCTCGCACTTGACCGACCGTAAACTGAAGCGCGTCGAGTTGTCCTGTCTATGAGTCGCTCTACTAAAATTCGCGCTGCGAACAGAAAGCCCGCCTACTTTGATTTGATTGGTCATCTCAAATATTCTGACATTGACGAGCAGTGACAGACCAATGAGGCTCAGATGAACACACACACACACCCTGTCTTCTGTTTGTTCTGACGTGCTTGACGCCGCTGCGGAAGAACGCGCTGATAACAAGACTGAAGCGAACACGAAGGCTTATCACATATTTTAAGATTGAAAGGGAGAAAACAGGACAGAGTAACTCGGCGGATATCGCTCATATAATTTTTTTTGACGAAGTAGTTAAGGCGGCAGGCGTGTGTTGCTTAGGCGGCCGCCTTAGTAACAAAGTGCTGCGGGAAACCCTGAGCAAGTTGACTCATGAAACCATTTGTTTATTATATCGCAATCGCAATATTGACCTCAATAATCGCTATATGACATTTTCCCCAAATCGTGCAGCCCTAATACTCACCAAGATTATGTTTTGGCATTTTGACATAATTTTGTGTGAAATTGTCCATTCAAGCGCAAGAAGACGTGAAAGGGAGCTCAATTCAGCTTCGCATGTGCAATTTGCGCACACAAAACTTGCGCTTTAATGTTTAAATTGGCAAGGCTTAAAAACGTGTGCAAATGATAAACTTTCATGACGACGTAGCACTGGTCCGATCGGGACAGTCAACGAGCCCTTCATGTGCTCTCTTTCTCTCACGGTTGAGTGCGCGTGTGTGAGAGAAAGTGACAGAGGGTGCTGTCAGCCAAACGACCGTGTGTAAAGCTCAGCAGGCAATGAAATTATATCTGCTCTAAACTTATTTTTTGCCTCTAACTCAATTCCAGGTGACTGTAATTTACTATCCATTGGCTAATTAAAGATATTTTTAGTCGCCTCTCATGAAATGTGAGTGATTTACTCTCATTGTAGAGGGTTGCTTTGTATGTATTGAAATATATCTTGAATACAAATCAGGCTATAAAGCTACTCAGTGCTGATGTCCACCGTAATTTTACATGCTTCTTTACACCACTTCACCTCCTGTTTGTGCCATATCTGTGTATAATACGATTATTAAGCATTGCTTCCTGAACATGGGATGCTCCAGACCCTGATTAGTGTTTCTTTTCTGGTGAGCCTTTCCACCTCAAACACTACAGACAAGCACCATGTTATTTGGAGCACAGATCCCCCTAGATAATGCGTAGTCTTCATTGCAAAAACTGTCACTCAGATATGAAACTTACTAATAGCTCTCTATCTTAATTATTAGCCGTGCTTGCTAATCTTCTTGGGTAAATTTAGTTTGAAATGGAATGTTGTTTGACAAAAGCGTATGAGCTCAATCAGAGGGTAGGTCAAACACACTTGCTCTCTGTGTTATCCTCTCTTTATATCCACCTCTCTCCTCCGCCCAGTGTCCTTTCAATGCAGAGCCCATCATGGGCGGCTTAGTGTTCAGTAACCAGACTTAATCAGGACTTATGAAGAGTGTCTGTATGGAGATTGTTTGAGAGAGCCGTGTGATCAGAACTGATCCCAGAGCGATGTGGCCGCTCTCTGAGCAGCAGCTGGCAGGGACTGGCGCGTCTCATTCTCACTCTCTCTGGTCTCTCATTACTCCTATGTAATGACTAGAGCTGAAGGTTGCAATCTCAATTTGTGCCGTCTGCTTCTCCAGCAGACAGTTGGCCGTCGCTTTTACGTTTGACCTTAGAGAGACGACATGGCTTAGACTTACCAATCTAATATTGTTTCACTAAAAGGAGTAGGTCATCCAAAATTAAAGTGGTACATTTATCACTCTCATGTCGTTCCAGACCAGTTTGACATTATTTTAAATTTGATGAGCGATCTTGAATGATAGTTCAAAGTGACTGTCAGTCAAGCTTAAAAAAATATTGTGTTCCACTGAAAAAAACAATGCTTAACATATTCGTTTGGAATGAGAAGAGGTTAAGTAAATGGTATTATTTCCATCTTTAGGTGAATGCACTTTATTGCAAAGATTTTTTTCAGTATTTGTGGTGGTGAGAATCCTGTGGCCTTTTGGTTTGTGATGTAAAGAACTTAAAATACATACTGTTTAAGCAAAGTAAAAGTGATGTGGTTTGTCTTTGAACGGGGAAAAGGAGAACTGTGTATATCACGTGGGAGAAATCACGTGTGAAGACACTGTTGCCTAACAATGTGATCTCATGAGTTTCCATGAAGTTGTTCTACTGTTTTTGTTTCATGTGTGCTATTCTAAAAGTTGTTTGAAAAAAAAAGTTTTTATAAAAATTTAAATTGTGCTTTTTGAGGGACATTTATATTCATTGTATTGTGACCAATTAGTTTTTAAAAGAGCAAGTGTTCTGTACACTACCGTTCAAAGGTTTAGGGTCAGCAAGGGGATTTATTTTAAACAAAGTAATATTTTTATAGTTTGAATTGATCAAACATGTCAGTAAAGACTGCTGTTCTTTTGGAATTCATAAAAAAAAAAAGTATCACAGTTTTCACAAAAATAAACTGTTTTCAACTTTGATGATAATAAGAAATGTTTCTTGAGCAGCAAATCAGCATATCAGAATGATTTATGATGATTCATGTGACACTGAAGTCTAGAGTAATGATTCTGAAAATTCAGCTCTACCATCACAGGAATATATTACATTTGAAACTTTATTTTAAATTGTAATAATATTTCACAATGTTATTTTTACTGCATTTTTGGTCAAACAAATGCAGCCTTGGTGAACAGAACAGACATCCTTAAATTAAAAAAATAATAATAATACCAATAATTATCATACCAATCCCAAACTTTTGAATAGTGTGAACTCTAAAACGCTATATATAATGTTTATACAAGATTTCTGAATATATATTTGTAGGCTAATCACTTTTGGAGTGCAATTTTTGATTTTTCAGGACACTGCTGCCTCATTTCATGTCAGCTGTCCAAATGTGTTTTTCCCCTTCATCCTCATGCTGTATTTTTCTATTCACAGCCTCACGAAGGAGAGCATCATTGACGTGGAGGCTGTGGTGAAGAAGGTGGAGCAGAAGATCGAGAGCTGTTCCCAGCAGGATGTGGAGCTCCATGTTGAGAGGGTAGAGATCAAAGATCTATATTACTTGATTAAAAGAATACATCTGATTTACATCTCTGTAAATATTGAAAGTTTAATTGGAAACAATCCTCATAATGGAATATAGGATCTTTGTATCTTTCACAACAAGACCCGCAAAAACCTGTATGACTTACTTTCTTCTGTGGAACATAAAAGGAGCTGTATAGCACAATGTCTACAAGCTTCTGTAGTTCATGCAGTGAAAGTGGATGGGGACCAGAGACAGTTGAGGTCACCATTCACGTTAATTGTATGGAAAAGGGCAGCTTAGACATTCTGCTAGATAACTTCTTTTTGTTGAGGAGTCTTGTATTAAAGCTGCAATCATAGCTTAAACTCTCTTTTCTGTGTCTTTGTCCTAGATCTTTGTGATCAGCCAGTCTGAGGCCAGACTTCCCCTTCAGCTAGAAGACGCTGTCAGGCCCGAGGGAGAAGGAGATGAGGTGAGAAACGGTCAAGAACAAAACCCAAATGAAAAATGTTAAAACGGTTCTCTCAGTTCAGTGTTACGATAATCCAGAGTCCAAGTTCAGTTAGACGTGTTGAGTTAAAAGAAATGCAAGCATACTGCACAGTATATAGTACACTGCATAGGATTTTTTTTTCAAAACTATGAAGCACCAAACTTTTTAGTAGTAGTAAGTTACATTGTTGACAGTATTGCATTGTGGTACATAACATTTCTTGCAGTGTAAAGCCCAAAGTAAAATTCGTTTTTGAGCGTATGCGTACAGTTGAACACGTTGCCTTTCAAAGTATACTCCATTTGATAGCATGTGCGAAGGAAAGTTTCATCTTTGTCCATTGTCTGTCCATTTTGCTCCAGAAGTTATGACTGATAAAATGTCTTGTATTCTTTGAAACTAAAGTTACGGCTATCTCATAACCTCCTCACACAAGAGCTTGTCAATGCGGACATCTATCATTGTTGCAGTGTTGCGGTGTTTTGTTGTTGTTCTGTTTCTTTAGTTCAGATTTCTACTGTGAAACGAGATCTTGTGGAACAACTGATCAGTGCAAAACAAATTCAATGCGCACATGCGACCCGCACGTTACAAGAACTGTGCTGCGATCGTACTGTTCTGGTGACACCTGAGACGACCCTTGTGTACGAGTAAAAACCAAAGTATACTTTGGGCTTAAGCTGTTGTGTACTTCTAATA
Source organism: Gila orcuttii (assembly GCA_026230005.1). NCBI lineage: Eukaryota > Metazoa > Chordata > Actinopteri > Cypriniformes > Leuciscidae > Gila > Gila orcuttii. The sequence continues at coordinate 26,149,440 of JAPDVR010000007.1, read as the reverse complement.
GCAAATGCAGCAGGTCATCGAGGCATACCATGCATATGGAAAATTTGCATACTGTGCACAGTATACATGCTACACACTACAGAAATGGCTATTCATAGCTTCTGTCTTTGCCTCTCTTTCTTG